>SNQJ01S0107188.1:29713-49885 GCA_010110895.2 Picea sitchensis
CAATCGATAACCGCCACATCACTCATATGTATCCCTCAATCATTGTCACCTGCCATCTCACGTTGTAAATGACCCGTTGGCCATTTATTACTGGATAACTTGTCCGTTAACCAACTGACCTGTCTCCCACGCCCAACGGATACCCGTTTACTCAAAAATACCCTCACCACTTCATTCCTTCACCATTTACCCACTCATTGCACCAGAGAATTAACCCTGTTTTCCTCTCTATTATAGTCAGTCACCCCCATCTATAGTCGTCCCCGCTAACATTGTTTTATTTGCAGGTATTGTTACAGTAATGGCACCAAAGTCAAAATGATTAGAAGGAGAGGAGAATCCATTTCTCCCACCTCCTATCGACCTTGACATGATTCCACTGGCCGACAAAGACTACTTAATCGCAGACACTAAGTGTGATTTCGACTTCATAGAACTTTAGTCATGGCTTAAAGAAGACTTCATGGACCAGAGTGATGAAATTGGACTCTGGGAGTCCAACCTACCCTTGTATCTCTTCTCCTAGATTCACCATTTCCCAGAGTTCATCCTCAAGTGCCAAGCCCACTATATCCCTGAGCAAAGAGCCATCGTATCCTCGTCCAAGGAAATTCTTTTCCTCATCACGCCATAAACCATCGACCAAATGATGCAAATATCCCAAGCCAACTCCGCCTCACCTTTTAACCTCGAGATCATCACAGAGCTATACCAGAAGCTATCATTTCCTAAAAGAGCTCAAATATTTGATATTTTTCTTCCACAGTACGCTCAACTCCCCACTACAATTCCCCCTTATCCTTCCTCTATGTTCTCAACAAAAGGAAACCAGGTTATCACATCGCTATGCGCCTTGTTGGGTTATTATTCAGATCAATGGGTAGATGAACCCATTCTAGGATTTTTGTCTATTTTCTCCACCGATGAGAAATCCACAACATAATTTGACTTTAGCACGTTCCTGGTGGACAACATTCATGAGCAATTCATCAATTTCTCCACATAAGGCATGTTCCAGTATTCTTCAATACTGGCATACCTATTCATTTTCTTCCAAGCAGACAAATTTTCTTTTTCTATGCAGAAGATGGATGGAGATGGAAAACCTTAGGCAATAACCGCATGGACTTCCCTACTCAGACATAACTCCACAGAATTCAGTTTCAAGCAGTTCATCGATTAGTTCTACCACCCAGTGGTGAGTATGCTTAGCGGAAGACATGAACCCAGGATTAATGACGAATTTCCGAGGATCCTACATCTCTGGGATCATACAAAGAGTGGTGATTGGTACTTGTACCAAAATCACACTGAGATCAAAGTCTATGGGTGTGAGTTGGGCCCATATAAACTTCCCAACTACTTACCTATCATAATTTTTGCCTTGGAATACATAAGGTAGATGATAAACTCGAATGATATTCATTTTGTGTCTTTAAAGAAGAAGCAACAACTCAGAATCAAAGGGCAGATTGGGTCTTTCATCTGCAACAGTCGAGGTGCCGGGGAGGAAGCAGACAGGCTGCTAAAGGAAATGAAATTCTTTGTGAGTTTCACATGGCACTATGATCCATGCGGGATTATTTCAGAGATGAGGATAAAAAACAAGAATATTTCGTATGTCCACGTATGTCCACGTATCTATGCCTGAGGTAGAAAAATTTGCAAACCAGATAGGGTGGGAACCAAATACTTTGGATGAAACAGAACAACAGGACCTCCCAGTCACTGTATCACAGACAACCACACCACAGGCTCCAAAGGAGAAAAGGCCTAGGCAGGATCTATCACCTCCTGTCACTGAAGTGTCATTAGAAGAATTTCGACTGCATACCAAGAGGCCAAAAATCAGTTCGGCTCCTGACCCGGCTGGAGAAAAGGAAATTCCATCCACTACAATGATAGAGGTTGATCGGTTGCTCCTCAGTACAAGAAGCAAGTAGATTATAACCACAGTGTTACCAAATAAGCCTACAGATACTCCACCAATTAACCAGCCAGACAAGACAGGACCGAAGCTGAGTATTTTTGAGAAATATGATCTGATCAAGAAAAAGAATCAGACTCTGACTAGCAGCACATACGCCCAATTCTGGAAGCAGACGTTGAATGCACAACACAGGCTCCTATTGGAATTCGACGCGGAGAAGGGAAGGATGCACATAGCATTTCTCCAAGCATAGGTGCCAGACCCAAAGGTAATCATCGATTACAAAAGGGAAACTTTCGAATTCCAGACTGAGGACGTGCACCCAGCCGATCAAATGGATCTGCACAGGCAAACTAGAGAAATGGTTTTCTCCACACTGGCACATGCTTCCACTACTGCCTCTAGGTTACAAGTGTCTCTAAACAATGTCCAGACATAGTTGAAGTTGGAGAAAATATCATCCTTTGCCAAGGATAATAGGATCAAGACGTTGGAGGAACCGGTCCTCAAGATCGGGTACGATCCCTCGAATGTGAAAGCAGTCGAGGAGATGATCAAAAAGAAAAATGCCGACATAGTGTCTTTGAGGAAACAATTAAAGCTTCCACCAACAGTAGACTCGTAGGCAAAGGAAATAGTAGAGACAGAAGGAGAAAAACATGAAATGCTTAAGTTGATCATGGAGAAAAATGCACAATTGAAGGAAATGGAAGCTGAAATGGAGAAGTTAGTGAAAGAGAAAGAACAGTCAAAACCCATGGAAGTCATTCCCTTGAGTGCAGTTCCACTCTCAAGAGTGAGCACAACATCACTAGTAGAAGTTCCTTCGGGAAATCCACTGACGTCTCTGGAAACGATGGTTGAATTGGATAAATCTATGGAAGAGATGAACCTCCAGGAGACAGAGATTAATAGGCTCAAAAAGGAGATTGAGAACCTTCAAGAACTCAAATCTTCTTACCAAACCAGCTACTACAAGGAAAAAAAAGTGTTAGATCAGCTCAAACAAGAGTTACAACATCTTTGAAAGCAAACAGTGGTAGACAAAACATTGGCCGAAGTCAAAGAAAGTGTCTGGACAGACATCACCAAGTCTATGAATGAAATATGGCCAATGATACAGATTATGTTTGAGCAAAATGAATTGGTGGAGAAGTAAACAAGCCATCGATAAGATTAGATCAGAGCTGGGAGAGATGCCCACACAGGCTAATGAAATCATCAAATTCTTGAATTCTAAAACCAGAGAGGAGTTGGAAGAGATGAGAATTGAGGATAGAACACAGACCATCCTTGAGTTCAAAAGAGTCTTGACAAAGAGAGGACTGATGCTATAGCTGGAAGAAATGGTTAAGGCCATGGACCTAGGGGTACAAAGTTTTTTTAGCAAGATCGAGGTTCTACAGAAGAAAGGTCTTCCTGGTTTGAAGGTGATAAATGACAAATTGATGACGCTCCCAGATTACAAAAAGAGACTAGCCGATGTGGCTAAGGATAGTTCGAAATTTTCAGGAATTCAAGGCAGCATCACTGGCAAGGCATTCCTAGATGCACTTCAGTTGGACATCAACATACAACATGAGATCCAGTACATCTTCATCATCAATCCTACTTTTTCCAGGTACACAAAAATGGATGAAGTCTACCGAAGGTTACTCAAAGTCAGCATTCCCAGTCATCTTCGATGGGAAGAGATTTTTGACTTGATCGAGTAGTCGATGAGCTGTCCCAACCTAGTCAACTATCCAGTCAGACGAGGTCGTGCAGAGGCCTCACCAACGGTTCACTCAGAAAACATCATGAAGTTGTGACACATCATCAAACAGTTTCCTAGATTTTTGCAATTTGTTAAGTTAGTTAAGCTAAAAATAGATTTACCACGTCCTGATCTTTAATGACAGGATCGTTTGTAATTTTGGGTTATAAATACTTCACTTTTCCAAGTATTGAGGGTTGATCTTTATGCCCTACGAGCTATCAAACAATAATATTTTTCAAGAGATCTTCCATTAATGCAAAGAGGCATTTTTACAGGATTCTTGCGTGTATTCATTGGTGATGTTTTCCTTTCTAAGTTAAATGTTATTCTCTCTTAGTTATCACACTGTTTGCTAAATATAATATTTGAAAGTAACGAACGTTGTAGGATTTATCTTTGTATACCCTGTTTCTAAATTTAAAAGATTTTAGTTTTTCATCTTCTGATTTTACGATAAAGAAATTCTTAACTGCTTCTTTGTTGTAATTGACATTCTCACCTTTTCTGCTATTCCTCATTTATGATGCTAAAAGAATCCATCGATTACATTATCTTTCCCTGCGAAAATTTTCTTTGCTTTCTGGTTTAGATTTTATTTCATGATATAGACCCCATAGCCCAATGGATGTGTGAAGCTCTCTCAGCCAACCCAACAAAAACTACAACCAACAAAACCAACACATTTTATTTACCTAGCCTAATATTTTAAATTTGAAACATATCTAAATCATATAGAGAGATCCCTCTCTGAAGATGGTAGGGCTAGATCCCATCTTCGAAGTGGTTGGATAAAGTTACCTCCCATAGATTTCTTCTTTTCTGACAACCTCTAGGAAATTTATAGAGCGTTAACAGAGCCTATTGTCGGTTCTAGCTTTTGCAGTATAATCCTTTCACCTTGGTAGTTTGCATCATCAGCCAAGCATAGCCTTATTTATATCCTTTGCAGCTTGACACCCTATGCCCAGGAGGAAACATTCCCCTGAGTGTCCATCTCCCACATGCACCTCCTTGCATTGAGCATAGGTATATTCCACTACCGGAACTAGTTTTCTTACTTGGGACACTCATTTCCTCCTTTGTATCATACCATTCATTTGACTATTAAAAAACAAAAAAATATAGGAAGGAATGGAATATTATCTTATATTGGCAACAGTCATTTCAGCTTTGAACAGAGCACAATTTTTTTTATTCCACTTTTCATCAAAATTTTGGGTTTAGCATTACCTTAGGAAGATAAGCTCATTACAAAGAGTTTACTCCCCTAACTGGCTACTCTTCCAGTCCATATGGAGAGTTTGATTGATTCCTCCCGCATCTCAAAGTTTCATCATTGAGTCTATGCTTCCAGATTTTTCCATATGTCTCATGCTCTTGTTCAAAGAATGTCTATAAACCTGTGTCGGCCATTCCTCAGAACTCTTGAATTTTCATGTCGACCATACCCTCAGTGTGTTTCAAAATTACAAGAAATCATAGTCCTATTGTGCACCTTGGTGATACTTCCCTCATTAGTAGGTAACCTTGACCTAAGCAGTCGAAATTTCATCATTGGTCACTGACTAGGTGGTTTCCCTTGTGTTCGACGACAATACATCTATTCACACATTGGAATTCATGTAGTGTCTTGGATGCCATTATCCTTATTGGTGGTTTCCTCAACTTTTTCAGCAGTTTTCCTTATTGGCTACTATTCAAAGGGTCTTTTTTGTGTACCGCTTGCATCTGTCACACGTGAAAGACGCACATGGTTGTTGATTCATGAACATGTTATTCGTCCAATTTCCTCCAAATTATGAAGATATTGCTTTGTACCTTGTGCTGAATGATGAGAGATTCCTTAATTCTCTCCTTTCAGTGAGTCTCCTTTCAGCGGGTCTCCTTTCATCGACTTCAACTCATCTATTCTGGAGACAAGATATAGAGTCCTATGAGTACCTAGAGGCTTGTAGTCATTAGTGGCAAGTTCTCTCACCATCGACAGTTGGGAATACATCAATGTCTCCTGATCCATAGATTCTTCAAGTGTTCAACCCCAAAACCTATATTTACACTTGTAAGAATGTACTCAGTGACTTGATACCTACTTTCATTATTGGTAGGTTGTCTCACATTTTTTAACGGTATACCTCAATGATCGGTAATCAAGTGAGGTCTCATTGTGACCTCAACTCCTTTATTCACATCATGTAGGCTTGCACCTTTGGTGGATTATGTAGAAGACTTGAAGACATTAGTTCATAGTTGCAACTTTCCTAATTTGTTGCTACCTTTCATTGGACCTATACCTATGTGACTTCAGTGATCATGGGAGATCATATTTTACTCCATTTTATACAAATATATTCAAATTGATTTTGAGACTGGTTTTACTGGGCCTTGTTCATGACTATGATAGCCTTTGGCATGTAGCCACTTTTGTATTGCCTATTCATGTCCATGGACAATTTTTTGGTATATTTTCACATGGATCTGTAGTGTAATTCAAATTGGTAGCCATGTGTGCAAAGTCAATACAGATTGTAATAGTTTCATGAGTAGCTAGTTCTTCCATTTCATTCCCCATTAGTCCACTTATGTGTATTATAATGTATTTCGACCATCACATATACTCCTCTGACCTCACACATTAGGGGGAATCTGTTATAGAAATATTTTCCTTATCCTATGAAAACTTGCACAAAGGTTCTTTTTCCATTTCCCTATGTAGACTTGAAGTCCCTTTTTGCAAATATCAGATCTAAAAACATTATTTTTCCACATATACACTCCCTACCTATTGTACAACATGCTTATACGCAAGTTGCAACACTACAACCCGCATACATCATGTTTTGTACTAAAAATTAAAAAATGGTGTTGGGTTTCCATGTCACGTCACCTGATCCATGATCCTTGACCTTCCATATACTAGAAATGTTCTGAATCAGCCATTCAGTTCCACTTGAAGGCTATAAATGGGAAAAATCTGAGCTATGGAAAAGAGGAGAAGAATTCAACTTTGAGAGAAAAGTTACTCTGGAGAAATTATTCACTTCATATTGAGTCCGCAACCCTTTGTCCGTTTAAGTCTGAACACATTGTTCAACCCCCAAGCTCTTCCCTACTTGATTGAGAACCTCATTGTCTGTCTTATATGAGCTTTCCTTTAGTGGAGGATTGAAGTGGTGGAGGCCCAGCTGGAAGGGACTTAGTTTCTCGGTTTTGAACCGTGTCAACGTGGAAGTTTGTAATTCATTCACTTTTTTTTATTACATTTTAATAGAAATTCTCTTTTCCTCTCCAATTAATATCCTGCAAATATTTGAATTGTTATTTGATAGGCATATTTGTTATGAATTTTGATGGCTTATGTTATTGAATGTTCTGACATTATATATTATCACCATATTCTTGTGTTTCTTAGTTATTGAGGACATGTTGCAGGTGTATTGTTTTGAGTCAAGTGCTCAGCGGTGGACTTCATTGAATGCCAGGATGAGGTAGGCCTTTTATATTTTCTTGCTAGCACATCTGTTTATATAGCATACCTGAGATTAAAGTTGATTTCTACAGTCATTTCTGTATTTTGTGGTTTACCCCTAGCCATAGAGAGATTTTCCTCATAACACTTTTCAAAGGATTGGCCTTTGATCTCTCCACTGCAGGGCCAACTCTTGTAATATTCCAGATATAGAAAAGTATGGAAAATATAAATAAATAGATAGAAATGGAAGATGAACAACAACAATATAACCATAACAACACCACAATAAGACCAAAATGATACCAGAATAATACCAGAAAGAGCACTTTGATTACTGAGAGCAATGTTCACTTGCCTCTTCGAGGGGGAAACCTACAACAGAGCAGAGCTATATTACAATAATATCCAAGACAAAAGTTCTCATACCCTTGACTCCTATTTATACTAAATATGTCTATCAAAAGAACCATCTAGAGGAAGACCCTTCTAGAAGCAGAAGCTTCTATTAGGTCTTCTTACATTGGACTTATTCTTCGTTATTGCTAGGCATTATTAATACTGACATTTATTACATGGAAATATATTATTCTACCTACAGGAGGGGTTAGGTCCCTAACATGTTCTCCCCCTTAAAAATATCCTTGTCCTCAAGGCTTGATATGGGGAAGTTGTTGGAGAATGGTAGTTGGTTCCCAAGTGGCATTTGCTGGAGTTGTATCTTTCCACTGTACTAACACTTCCTTGATGGTTCACTGACATAGATGACGTTCACGCTGGTCCAAAAAATTGTGTGGTTGTAGCCAAATGGAGCCTTCTTCATCCAACTCGGTAAGGTTGGTTTGAGTTTGGCACTTAGTTCCAATCACCTTATTTAAGAAGGAAACATGAAAAACACGATTGATCTTAGAATGACTTGGAAAAGATAACTGATATGCCACCTGTCCCATAGGCTTGAGAACAATATCAGGACCATAAAATTTGGGCACTAGTTTATGACAATGGTCATCCTTGAGGGAATTTGTGTTGTAGGGTTGCAGTCGAAGAAGTACCTAATATCCTTCTGCAAATTGACGTTCAGAGCAACCTTGATATGCTTGTTGCTTCATGTGATTCTGTGCCATGACCAAATTCTCTTTAAGAGTACGAGGAATAGCCTCTCGAACTGTAAGTGTTTGGTCAACCGCTTGGACATTCAAGACACTTGGAAAATATGAGAGAACAGAAGGTGGATTTTTTCCACATACTACTTCAAAATAAGTCATGCAGGTAGTTGTATGGTACGAAGTGTTGTACCACCATTCAATTAGTGGTAAACCATTAAGCCCACTGATTTTTCCTTTCCAATGCAAAACACCTCAAATAAGTTTACAAACACTTATTGACAATTTCAGTTTGACCATCAATATGGGGATGATAAGTTGTGCTGAGATGCAATTGGGTGCTTTGTAGCTTGAAAATTTCTTTCCAAAAATTGTTGGTGAAAGTTGGGTCGTGATCAGAGACAATAGAATGTGGCATGCCATGAAGCTTGAAGACATGATCCATGAAAAGTTGAGTGACAGTGGATGTTGTAAATGGGTGTTGAAGAGAACATAAATAAACATACTTGGAAAGACGATCAAATACCACCATGATGACTGATTTATTTCTTGATTTAGGTAAGCCTACAAAAAAATCCATAGAGGTATCCCACCAAATAGCAGGTGGAATCAAAATCGGTTGTAGTGTGCTATGAAATTTTACTGTTTCTCCCTTGTTGCGTTGACACACATCACATTCAACCAAAAAATTATGAACGTCCTATTTCATACCATCCAATAAAAAATAACATTTGACCCTGTCATAGGTTTTGGTAAACCGAGAGTGCCCAGTTGTGGGTGTAACATGAAGCTCAGAAAGTACCGTGGATTTAAGTTTTGAGTGATTACTTAAATAAAAATAGCCTTTGTATTGAATATCATCATTGAGCCAAGAGTACCCTAGGAATACTGGAGAATTGGACTTCAATTATTGTATCAGATGCAAACTTTTAGGATTGTGTAGCCATTCCTCGCGAACAACTTGGAGCCAATCTAGTACAATGAAGGAGAGAGAAGAAAAGGACCCCTCATCTTCATATTTTCTAGAAAGTGCATTAGCAACCACATTGTATTTTCCTTTCTTGTAAATGATCTCATAATCATATCCAAAGAGCTTAGTCACCCATTTTGTTGCTCTGGGGAGGAAAGGAATTGTTTCAAAAAATACTTGAGGCTTTGATGATCTGTGTTAATTTGGAAGCATTTCCCCAATAGATAAGGGCACCAAAGATCCATGGCATGAAAAATAGCCAACATTTCCTTTTCATATATTTATTTTCCCAAATTGCACTCAAATAGTTGTTTGCTAGTAAAGGCCAAAGTTTGACCATCTTGCATAAGGACAATGCCAATTCATTTCCCTAAAGCATCACATTCTTGGACAAAGGTATTTGTGAAATTAGGAAGGGCCAGGACTGGAGTGGTGCACATGGCCATCTTAAAGATTTGAAAATCCTGAGCAACTGTTGGATTCCAAGTGAAAGAATTATTTTTAAGGAGTGCAGTGAGAGGTGTCACAATATTTCCATAATTCTTAACAAACTTGCGATAATAACTTGTTAAACTGAGAAATCCACACAATATTTTGAGATTCTTTGGGTGAGGCCAATCTTGCATAGCTTCAATATTTTTAGGATCCACCCTAACGTCGGCCTTGCCAACAATATGACCCAAGTACTCTACTTCTGATGCATGAAAAGAACATTCAGATTGTTTGAGGAAACGTTGGTGCTGAGAGAGTAGATGGAGAACTCGATCCACATGAGAAAGATGGGTTGTCCAGGTTTTACTATAGATCAGGATAGCATCAAAGAAAACTAAGAACAAATGACGAACAAAGGGACAGAAGACATGATTCATGAGTCTTTGGAAAGTGGATTTATCATTACACAAGCCAAAGGGCGTGAACAAAAAATCACATTGGCCCTCATGATTTATAAATGCATCCTTAGGAATGTCTGCCTCTTTCATATAGATTTGGTGGTAGCTCAGATAAATATCAAGTTTAGTAAAGAATTGGGTGCCACTGAATTCATCCAAGAGGTTATCAATGATAGGAATGGGAGATTTTTCTTTAATGGTGAGTTTGTTGAGGGCATGTAAGTCAGGACATCTTGGCCCTCGACCAAGACTTGAGGAAACATTGGTCATGATTGACCACTTTTTGGACATTGAAAGGTTGGTCAAAGATGGAGTGCCCAGGTGGAGCGGAGATCGCGGGATCTCACTTGTTTTGTGGACCCAGCAAGGGGTTCATTAGGGTTTATGTAATGGGTTATGGGATGTTGGCCCATGGGGTTACCCATGATAAGGAATTTTTGTAAGGAATGTAAAAGTATAAATAAGAAAATATTGTAAGGTAGAAATAGTGAAGTAAGTAGTGTCTAGCTAAGTGCAAGAGGAAAGTAGTTATGAGTTTCTTTGTGAAACAAACTATGTATTTAAGGCTTTGTGCCTCATAGAGGAGTTGGATCTGTTCCTTGACCTAATTTTGGGAAGGTGGATTGGATGCGCAATGCACATATCACCTATCTGGTGCGAAGTTTGGCTCTATGGCCTAGTGCATAGGAGCAGAGGAATGTAAGAGACCGAAGACTAAAAAAGAAGAAGAAGCAGTTGGTGGATGTCTCCCCACACTGGGTTGAACCACGTATATCATGTGTTGATGGTTTTCTTTATGTTATGACATTTATGTTGTAGATATTCTTAGTGCATTGATTATCATGAATGATAGATAGATCTATGCATGCTTAGTGGTTTGTCTATGTTGAATGTGTTAGATCTAATTTTTTATGCTAAGTGTGATGTATACTTGCCGATATGTATTTAGGGTTTGATATACGATGTGAATAAAACTAATGAATGAATGTGTGTTATCCCGAAGTACTCTGCGAGGTGTTATAATCACAGATCTGTGTCCCGTATTGGTTACAGACACTTGAGTCTTGTAACCCCTACCTCTAGATCGGGTGAGACGTCACCTGCTTCGCAGGTGTTTCCGAAGCATTGAACCCTAGGTCTGCCCATGTGCCAACAAATGGTTCTGTTGCCTGGACCTGAAACTATGATTGTTGGGAACTGAAAGAAAAGATAAGATTTGTGCATAGATCTGTTGTTGTAGGGCACAATATTCTACCTGAATTGTGAAGCTCTGTCCTAAGAAAGAAACTTGATGTGAAGAAAAACAGGTAGGATATTGAAAGAGGTAAATCTTTTTTCTTAGATAGAGTAAGATAAGTGGAAATTTTTGTTTCAAAAGCATGAATCTAGATATGTTTGATAGATTTTTTCCTAGTCTGAAAGCTAGGGTACAATTAGAAGAAAGTTTTGATCTAAATAAATTTGATAGGAATAGAGAAATATATGTTATTCCTATCCATAGAAATAATTTTTGGACTAATAAGTGGATGCAGGAACCTATAAAGAATTTTTGCATATTGCAGGTCCAACACTATGATCCTAGTGCACAGTACAAAAGAAGTTGGGGAACATACAAGAGAAAGAGAGGATAGACATTATGTTATAACTTCATAAGACCAGGACATCTTGCTAAGGAATGCCCTGGTGCAGGTCCTATTTGTCTCTATTGTAAAGATGTTGGTCATGAAGTTGAGGAATATCCAAAGATGATTGATAAAGTTGAACAAATGAACATGAGTCAAGAGAATAAGAGAATATTAGAGAATCATAAAGAGAAAGAATCAGAGAAAGATCAAACTATGTTTGTATAGTTAAAATAAGTAATGGATGATCACAAAGATTTCAGTTTATCGGAGATCTTGAAAAAAAAACAACACATAAGTACAAGAATATGAGACTTCGACATAGACTATGTCCTAGATGAGGAAACACGAGTGAATATTATGTCAGAAAGCACTTGGGAAATTTTGGGAAAGCCTATTGTGGTACCTTCATTGGGCAGGATAGGCTTGTTTAAAGGAAATATGATAACCATATGTGGAAGAGTTATTAATGTATGTGTTACCATCCATGAAACATCGAATCAAGAAGAATTTGAAGTTATTAGGTTTGTTGAGATCAACGCCCCTTTTCCACTTTTGTTAGGAAAGACTTGGATCGAGAAGGATCAGATCGAAAGGAAATTAGAGGAAGAACCTACAAAAAATAAAAAGAAAGAACTAAGGGATTCCATAGCTAGAAGAATAGAGCCTCTGATGGAAGAATGAGAAGTTGAATCGAAGCAACAAAACACAATAGAATTAGCTATCGAGGTTAAAAGAACGCAAGAAGGTTTGAGGGACCTATCCATCCAAGAAAGAAGAATAGCCACCCTAGATTTAATAAGAGAAGAGGTATTACCTTTGAACCCTACGAAATCACATCAGCAGCGTGAAGCTACTACACTAGAAAAAGATAAGAATAGGAATGGAAAAAGAAATCCAGAAACAGTTGGAGGGACTCCAATCACAGGAAAGAAGGCAGGGAAGATTAGTGAGAATAAATACAAGTTAGAAACATTACAGGAAGTGACAAAGAAGAATTCACAGGAGGTAGACTTGTAAGCTCTGAACCATGTCAGAACAACATAACCACACAGAATGGGACTTCGCCTTGGCGAAGATATATGATCATTTGATGCACCCCAACCATTAGAAAAATTCCCCAGAATGGATAGGAAACACATTTATGGTAACTAGACCTCATTTGGGATGTTGACACCGTGCCCTAACGAAAATATTCACATTAATGGAGGCATTCTTGTCCGTTGGAGGAATCTGTTATGACGCTCACTTATTTAACCTGTCGGATGCTACGTCGGGACCAATTTTGCGACTCTTGATTATCTGAATAGAGAAGTGATTGTGTGTGTCGATATTTTCTATTAGACCTCGCTATATGTTGTTTACCCCGTTATCCATTTACCTACGCCGAATTATTTGTTAATAGTGAGAATTTTGACCCAACGCACCAAGCTGGAGAAATCTGTCAAAAAGGTTTTGAAGAATTTTATGGTTGATAAAGCCATGTCTGAGGGAATACAAGTGTCATCGACCAAGGGACTGCATGCTTCCCCCTCGGCTAGATGATGTTCGGGTCGTACTAACCTTGCGACTGAGAAGATAAGTAAGCATCGCGACGATATGGCTAACGCGAAGCAAATCCCGTCGATCTTACGTAATTACATCCCACCTTTAGAAGGCATGGTCAACTGAGATATAATTCCATGGGACTTCGAGTATACATTGATCACCATGTACATCCCGAAAGGGATACACGTAGAGGGAAGCCAGTTGGGACAGATCCCAGCATTGAAGAACATTGATTTCGACCTTGGTGACAAAAAGAACTATGTGATGCTTGCGCCTCACAGATATTTGATGAAGACGACTGGAAATAAGCCTCGCATCGTCTCCTAGTCCTAGATTAAGGAGATCACGCAGTACACGATATTTAATGTCATGAATATCCCTCACTTTGGCCGACATCAGGAGGTTAACACTTGCATTAAACTCCTCTTGTCATGCTATCATGGAGGATACCTGTGGATTGATAGGTGCATTATTGTGGATCTAACGTTGATCCACCTGATCATAGGACTGAGCATGTAGGGACCCAACCCTCAGCAGTTCTAACCAAGGAAGACCTCAAATCACTCCCTATCAAAGTGGATTAACGAAGCATATGACGAAGTTGAGAAGGGAGAGTGAGGCTACAAGGTAACCTCCATCCAAGATGGCGTAGTGCGCCTATCTTGTCATCTCATACTTAGAAAGATCGTTACAAAGGACCACCCCACGCAGGTCACTGGGGTCGTGGTGGGCCTTGCAGGGAAATGCATGGAGGATATTCAAATAAATTGGGTGAGCTACCTCGTCAATGAGCTCAAGAAATACTGTCATGAAGCGCAGGACCAGGGATACAAGTTCCATTTCAGTTGGTTTCTTGTTCTGATCACATTTTCCACTTGTAAAATGCCGGAAGGATATGCCTTCCCAAAGATTGAACCTTTGGAGACATTGGCCATGAAGTTCTCGACTCTATGGTACACGAATTACATGTCAAAGCAGTGGTAGTCGAAAGCAGTGTTCCACGCCTACTATCACCAGATGAAGGTTTCTATTGAGTCATTCCCACACATGACTCCATGAACATTGCACCAATACAGACTATTGGCTAAGTTCCACGCAGATCAACACTTCATTTATATCATTGCGTGCAGGGATGAGAGAAAGGAGCAATTGCAGTCCTATTATAAGCTGACAGATAGGGATATGGAACAAATCATGAAGGAGTGGCCGACATAGTTCCTTGTACTGGTTGATGATGTAGAACTCTCTGACCTTGACATCATAGGAAGCCCCTTGGTCACCTAGGTTGATCAGTTTGGATAGACCAACATGAAGAGTAAAAATAAAAAGGAGGAAGTCCAAAACATATAAATTGATGAGGAGGACATCGCATCAAAAGAAAGTAGACATGATTCACCCGCAGGAGGAGGAGGAGATGAGGTAAATCAAGGAAGAGGGGAAGAAGTAGAAAATCAAGGAGAAGGTGAGGCTACACCACCAAAGTAATCCCCTATAAAGACATAAACATCAAATAAGAGGAATGTTTCTCCACAGAAACCTTCAGCGGGAAAGAAGACCTGCGCCAGTAAGCCCCAACTAGAGGCTATGCTCATGGAGGATGACATCGGTCTAGTCTATGGAGTGATGGAGGATGTGTCTGAGGACCTCTTACAAAGATACGGCATGAAGAAAGAAGAGTTGTATGTAAGATTTGAGAAGGAGCTGAAGGAGATACAATGATTTATTCAAGTTAGTTGCACAATACCTATTGCGCCCTCCTCGTCAGAGACTGCGGATTTGGGGGATGAACCATCCCAACTTCGAATATTAGCAGATGCAACAGAGGCTTGGCTTTAGTGAGTCCAAGAAGAAAGGGAACAAGCTATAGAATCCATGAAGAAAGAAAGAGAGGATATCTTGGAGAAATTGTGAGTTGTGCAGTACTTTGCAATCGCTTATGAGAATGAGAGGGATGAGTTTCGGGCTATGCTCGAGGAGGAAAAAGTGAAGATACAGAGGAAAAAACACCAGTTGCTCATATAGAAGACTGTAGTCAAGGAAGTGGTGAGAAAATCACTCCGCTCTATGCCAGGCTTAGCACAAGAGGAACATGAGGTAGTTGAGGTTCAAGTGATGAAGCTCACTGAGGCCATCTAGTAGCTTCAAGCAAGGGTAATGGAGTTGGAGCTTCAAGAAGTACCTAGAACTCTGCATGACGTGCATGACCAGAGGGAGTAAGCCGCTAATTGTGCAGTGGAAAGGATCAAAGTCCTCACCTCAGAATGAAAGAAGCTAAGAAACAGAAGTGTGATGACCTATGAATGCCTCACAAAAGACCCAGAACTTAGGAAGTTGGAAGCGAAGCTAAAACAGGCATTGAGAGTTCAAGGATAGATGAAGTCGCTCACAGTAGTCGAGATAATGAATATATCACAAGAACAATGCATGACCCAACATCATATTATTTCCATCTAGGGAAGAATCGTAGAAGTCACAGAGAGGATACAACCAGTGCAGGAGGAATCCTATGATTGAAGGACAAGTTTCACAGCTAGACCAAGTGGTTGTGATAGTTGAACAACTCCTAGAAGGGCCTGTTATAGAGAAAATGATCCAGGAGTTCACTGAGCTGGAAGCTTAGGAGAAGAAATAAGTCAAGGCAGCTCGAGCTAAGCTCGAGGCCTTCGAAGGAGCACTGCCCAGATCCGAGTGACTCGGGATGAGTCACAGGTGAGTGTTGGGGGCATGTTGGCCCTCGACCAAGTTTTAAGGAAACATTGGTCAAGATTGACTAATTTTTGGACATCGAAAGGTTGTTCAAAGATGGAGCACCCAGGAAGAGTGGAGATCACAGGATATCACTTGTTTTGTGGACCCAACAAGGGGTTCATTAGGTTTTATGTAATGGGTTATGGGATTTTATCCCATGGGGTTACCCATGATTAGGAATTTTTGTAAGGAATGTAAAAGTATAAATAATAAAATATTGTAAGGTAGAAATAATGAAGTAAGTAGTGTCTAGCTAAGTGCAAGAGGCAAGTAGTTTTGAGTTGCTTTTTGCAACAAAATGTGTATGTAAGGCTCTGTGCTTCATAGAGGAGTTGGCTCTGTGACTTGACCTGATTTTTGGAAGGTAGATCTCATGCACAACACACAGATCACATGTCCAGTGGGAAGCTTGGATATGTGGCTTGGTACATAGGAGCAGAGGAATGTAAGAGATTGAAGACTAACAAAGAAGAAGAATAATTTGGTGGACATAGCCCCACACTAGGGTGAACCACATATATCATGTGTTGATGGTTTGATTTGTGTGATGAAATTTATGTTGTATATCTGATTAGTGCACTGATTATCATGAATGATAGATATATCTATGAATGATTAGTGATTTTTCTATGTTGAATGTGTTAGAACTAACTTCTGATGCTAAGTGGGATGTATACTTTGTCATTGTTACTGCGTCAATTTGTACTTAGGGTTTGATATGTGATGTGAATAAATATAATGAAGGAATGTGTGTTATCCCTAAGTACTCTACGAAGTGTTATAATCATAGATATGTGTCCCATCTTGGTTATAGAAACTTGAGCCCTGTAACCCACCCTGCCTTTACCTCGAGTGAGACTTTGTTTGCTTCGCAGGTGTTTCCGAAAGGGTCGGTAGTTAGAGTTTTTTTGGTGCGTTGTTGAAGCATTGAGCCCTAGACCTACCCTTGTGCCAACATGACACATGCACCAAGAACATTATTTCTTAAGGACCATGACCATAGGTGAATATTAGGGGCTTGTACTAGGGCAAATAACACATGCGATGACCAGGTCTTGAACAATTTTCTCAATTTATTTTTTTTGGGAAAATGGGTTACGATAGGGACATATATTGGGAGGAAGGTTTCCTAAGACAACGGGAATGGAATGATCATGAAAACCACGGGAAGGAGGAATTCCCTAGGGAGTGGAAAAAACCACTTGATGTTTAAAGAGGATGGATTGGAGGTCCTGCGACACCGAGGGTGTCTCAGTTGCTTGTGTGGCATGGAGTTGGGAAATAATGCGAAAATGACCTTTTTTTAGCATATTTTCCATGCGATGGGAACTAATGACTATCGGGGAACTGGCGGTGATGCCTTGGAACTTATATTGTTGGCCCTCCTGGTCGAATTGCATGGTTAATTCCTTAAAATCCAGGAGAATGGGACCCAATGTCCTTAGACATTTTTCACCCAACAAAATGTCACAACCTCCCATGTCAATAGAAAACATATGATATTCCATGTGGTATTCACCAATTTGGAGACACAAATTTTCACAACGCCCTCCACATTTCATGGACCCACCATTGGAAATCATGATTTTGAAATTATTAACTGCACAGATATAGCAATTAGTTTCTTGGGAAATGCAACGATGAATAAAATTATGGGTTATTCCACTATAAACAAGAATAATGAGCTTCCTATCCTTGATGTAACCAATTAGCTTGAGTTTTTGGGGAGCAGAGAAGCCAGTGAAAGAACTTAGGGAAATGACCGGTTCTACTTCAGGAGGGTCTGAGGGAGGGGTTATGTCAGTGGGTTCAAGTGACACAGACACAAGGGGAGCCTGAACATCCTCCGATATGGCCATAAAAAGATATTTTTCCTTACACTTGTGCCCCGGAAAATATTTGTCATCACAATTATAACAAAGGCCTTTGAGTTGGCATTTATCCATTTCATCCCTGGTCAATTTTTGGATCTTTAGTGGAGTAGAAGGAGGAGTGGTGGTTACTAGTTTAGTGCGAGGAATAAAGGAGGGTTTGTGGTTTTGAGAAGAGACAACTTGTTGTGCTTCCTTAGCTATTTTATTAGTGTCCACCCAACTCTAAGGTTGACCCATGAGGACATGAGCATGAATCTCATCCTCGAGGCCACTGATAAAATATTCTCAGAGAAAAGCATCAGAGATTCCCTCTATACGAAATGACAGTCCCTCAAAAGAAGCTATATAGTCTTCCACTATGCCATATATTTTAAAATTTGTCAAATGGAATAAATGGTTGGTCTTAGTGTCAAAGCATTCATAAATATTTACCACGAAGTGTGTCCAAGCCACATACCCTTGGTGTGCATTTTTTTTCCATTGCCACCATTGCCAACTTTCTTGATCTAGATGGAGAATACCTTACCAGATTTTGGCCAAATCATTCATAATTCCATACAAAGAGAAATGATGTTCCATTTGATTTACCCAGCTAGTGGGATCTGATCCATCAAATTTGGTCACATCCACACACAGAAGGTGTAGGTCACGCTAAAAGTGATAGGGCTGAAAATTGTGGGAATGAGAAGAAGTTTCAACCTCGGTATGCAAAGGTGGGTCAGATAGGGAAAGATTTGCAGGGTTATGCAGCTTGTCGCATATCATCGTAGTGACATATTCAATATGGGTAGTAATGTCTTGTTTGAGCTCTTGTTTGAGTTCTGTGATTTAGGAGAAAATGGAGGAATGCATCCTCTGATTGATGGTGAAAATATTGGCACTGATTTGTCACACTTCTTGTTGGGTTTATGTGATATTGGAGTGCAAGGTAGTGAAGCGAGCTTCCAAATCTTGGCTATGGGTATGGACCAAGATGATGAGGTAACACGAAAAGGGGTAGGTGGAACCACACAAAAAATGGGGTATGGGTGAAGTGTATCACAATGATCAGGGATTCGAGTTGAATCCAATGGGGTAAAGCCCAAATAAGGGTGTTGGAAATGGGTTGGGTTCACAAGAGAAAAACATTGCTAAAAAATGATAGGTATGACTATGATACGAGAGAAGAGAGAAATCCAATGGAATAGGTCTCAAATAATGGTTCCAATAGGATCAAGACTTTTTTTTTAACTCATGTGGAGTTATACTCCAATTTGAAGAATAATGCAATGATGAAATTCCTAAATTCTTAACAGGAAGGAAAAATGTAGTAATTTTGCAACTCGAATGTAGGAGACATAGTTGCGCCGCAATATATATTGTTTGTTCTATTTTTGTTTCTTTCCCAATGGTTAGGTATTCAAGGGTTCTACAGACAAGGTTTTTCCTTGTTCTATAGCTCTTTGATATATGTACAGGTTCCAACAGTATTACTCGACCCAATATCTCAAGGCACTAACTAAGAAGGCTAGACTGTGCCCTTAGCTGTACTACCCAACTACCCAGGTACTAGAGAGTATCTTATTGAGATTTTTTCTCGGTGTAACTATAATAGTCAGGCCGATCCATATCTAGGTTGATCCATATACATGTGTTGTCTAATGCACTACCACTCGAAGGCGTACCAACAAGGGTTACAAGGGTGGCCAACAAATTTGCACTTAAGTCCCACTTGTATTTCCTGCATGTATGAATCCCCAACCATGGGTTTATTCACATAACAATAAATCTCTGTAGATTAAAGACATCAGAATACATCTCTACCCTGGAAAAAAAATTAACCGACAATTTTTTGCCGAGGAAGGTGCTTTGATACCACTTGTAATATTCTAGATATAAAAAAGTATGTAGAACTGAAATAAATATCTAGAAATGGAAGATGAACAACAATATAAATAGAACAACACCATAATAATACCAAAAACAGTACCATAATAATACCAGAATAACACGAGAAAGAGAACTGTGATTACTGAGAGAAATGTTCAATTTCCTCTTCGAGGGGGCAACCTCTAGCAGAGCTATTACAATAATATCCAAGACAAATGTTCACATAGCCTCGAATCCTATTTATACTAAATATTTCTATCAAAAGAACCATCTAGAGGAATATCCTTCTAGAAGAGGAATATTCTATTAGGTCTTCTTACATTGGACTTATTCTTCCTTATTTCTAGGCCTTATTAATATTGACCTTTACTAAATGAAAATATATTATTTTAG
>SNQJ01S0107189.1:0-26740 GCA_010110895.2 Picea sitchensis
TTTTGGTTCTCTTCAAAGTAGGAAAAAAGAGTTCAATTTGATCAATTATCTTTTGGAAATATCCTACAAGAATAACACTTAACTCTAAAGAATCCAAAGAGCATTATATACACAATGGGTGAAATCTTCCTAATTTTCCCAACCTATATGCTCACCTACAACCATTTGTCTCTCATCCAATCTCTACAAATTCTTCTTTCACATAGATGATTTTATCAATATCCAAATTGGTTCATGATTAGCGATGGAGAATAGAGTGGGAGAAGTGTAGACCAAGAATGTGAGAGTGATAAAATGAATAATGCAATGTCGGAGTTGAGTGAACGATTGTTGACTTTCTTTTGACAAGATAATGAGGTACTCTTATGCTTCTCCATAGTGATTGTACTCAACAAATGCTCCAATAGTTACTTATGCAAATTTCTCCATTAACCTCTACATGTATTCAATGATTTGATTTCTAAGTCAATGGAAGTGGATGGGTTGATTTAAATCATATGATGGAAAATAGATGAGAGTTTAGGATGGCACTTGACAACACAGGATTCCTTTCCCATAGGATCCCCTTTCTCTTCCAGTTTGGTGGAATCATATCCCTATTATTCTCTCTCCAACCATCTTGGACCATCATACATTATATTCTAGGATTAATATCTACATATCTTGAGTTCATTGTTTCAATTCTATGACACATTACATATAAAGATATACTAGTAGTCTAAACAAGCTATGAATTGACCATTTTCTGGTCATTCAAAATAACAAGAGAATATAATATTCTAGATATAAAAAGTATGCAGAACAGAAATAAATAGCTAGAAATGGCAGATGAAAAACAATATAACCAAAACATCGCCATGATAATACCAAAATGATAACAAAATAACACTAGAAATAGCACTTTGATTACCGAGAGCAATGTTCACTTGCCTCTTCGAGGGGGAAACCTCCAACAGAGCAGAGCTCTATTAAAATAATATCTCAGACCAAAGTTATAATACCCTCGACTCCTATTTATACTAAATATGTCTATCAAAAGAACCATCTAGAGGAAGATCCTTCTAGAAGCTGAAGCTTCTATTAGGTCTTCTTACATTGGACTTATTCTTCTTTATTTCTAGGCCTTATTAATATTGACCTTTATTACATGGAAATATATTATTCTAGCTACATGAGGGGTTAGGTCCCTAAAATGTTCTCCCCCTTAAAAACAACCTTGTCCTCAAGGCTTGAGATGGGGAAATTGTTGCAGAATGGTAGTTGGTTCCCAAGTGGCATCTGCTAGAGTTGTATCTTTCCACTAGACTAATACTTCCTTGATGGTTCATTGACGCATTCGATGCTCACGTTGGTCCAAAAATTCTTGTGGTTGTAGCCAAATGGAGCCTTCTTCGTCCAACTCAAGAAGGTTTGTTTGAGTTTGGCACTTAGTTCCAATCACCTTCTTTAAGTAGGAAACATGAAAAACGGGATGGATCTTAGAATGAATGGGCAAAGCTAACTGATAGGCCATCTGTCCCACATGCTTGAGAACAATATAAGGACCATAAAATTTGGGTGCCAGTTTATGACAATGGTCAACCTTGAGGGAAGTTTGCTTGTAAGGTTGCAATTGAAGAAACACCTAATCCCCTTCTGCAAATTGACGTTAAGAGTGACCTTGATCTGCTTGTTGTTTCATGCGATTATGGGACATGACCAAATTCTCTTTGAGGGTATGGAGAATAGATTCTCAAACTGTAAGTTTTTTTTCAACCTCCTAGACCTTCGAGACACCTAAAAAATATAAAAGGATTGAAGGTGGCTTTTGTCCATATATCGCTTCAAAAGGAGTCATGCGCATAGCTATATGGTACAAAGTGTTGTACACCATTCAACTAGTGGTAACTATTGAGCCCACTGATTCTTCCTTTCCGATGCAAAACACCTCAGATATGTTTCCAAATATTTGTTGACAACTTCAGTTTGACCATAAATCTGGGGATGATAAGTTATGCTGAGATGCAATTGGGTGCCTTGTAGCTTGAACATTTCTTGCCAAAAATTTCTAGTGAAGGTTGTCACGATCAGATATAATAGAATGTGGCATGCCATGAAGCTTGAAGAACTGATCCATGAAAAGTTGGGCTACAATCGATGTTGTAAATGGGTGTTGAAGAGAATATAAATGAGAATACTTGGAAAGATGATCAACTACCACCATAATGATTGATTTATTGCCCAATTTAGGTTAGCCGACAATAAAATCCATAGAGATTTCTCACCAAATAGTAGGTGGAATTGGAAGCGGTTGTAGTGTGCCAGGAGATTTGATAGTTTCACCCTTGTTGCATTGACACACATCACATTCAGCCATAAAATTACGAAATTCCTATTTCATACCCTCCCCGAAAAAAGAACGTTTGACCCAGTCATACGTTTTGGTAAACTCGGAGGGTCCAGTTGTGGGTGTAGTATAAAGCCTAGAAAGTACCGTGGATTTAAGTTTTGACTGTTTAATTAAATACAAATGGCCTTTGTATAGAATATCATCATTGAGCCGAGAGTACCCTGGGGAAACTAGAGAATTGGACTACAATTGTTGTATCAGATAATAACTTTTGGGATCATGTAGCCATTCCTGGAGAACAACTTGGAGCCAATCTAGTACAATGAAAGAGAGAAAAAAGAGACCCTTCATCTTCATATTTTCTCAAAATTGCATCAGCAACCACATTTTCTTTGCCTTTTTTGTAAATGATCTCACAATCATATCCAAAGAGATTAGTCACCCATTTTTGTTGCTCGGGGGAGGAAAGGCGTTGTTCCAGAAAAAAATTGAGGCTTTGATGATCTATCTTAATTTGGAAGTGTTTCCCCAATAGATATGGTCGCCAAAGATACACGACATGTAAAATAGCCAACATTTCCTTTTCATAGATTGATTTGTCCAAATTTCTCTCGGACATATTTTTGCTGGTAAAGGCCAAAGGCTGACCTTCTTGCATAAGGACAACGCCAATTCCTTTCCTGGAAGAATCACTTTCCAGGACAAAGGTCTTTGTGAAATCAAGAAGGGCCAGGACTGGAGTGGTGCACATGGCCATATTCAAGGTTTGAAAAACCTGAGCAACTGCTGGACTCCAAGTGAAAGAATTATTTTTAAGGAGTGCAGTGAGAGGTGTCACAATCTTTCCATAATTCTTAACAAACTTGCGATAATAACATGTTAAGCCCATAAATCCCCACAAGCTTTTGAGAGTCTTTGGATGAGGCCAATCTTTCATAGCTTCAATCTTTTTAGGATCCACCATGACGTCGTCCTTGCCAACAAGATGACCCAAGTACTCTACTTTTGAGGCACCAAAAGCACATTTAGATTATTTGACGAAAATTTGGTGTTGAGAGAGTAGATGGAGAACTCGATTCACATGAGCAAGATGGTATGTCCAGGTTTTGTTGTAGATGAGGGTATCATCAAAGAAAACTAACACAAAATGACGAAGAAAAGCATGGAAGACATGATTCATGAGGCTTTGGAAAGTGGATGGAGCATTACACAAGCCAAAGGGCATGACCAAAAACTCATAGTGGCCCTCATGAGTTCTAAAGGAATTCTTAGGAATTTATGTGTAACATCCCAAACCACCAACGGGTCGGGCAACACCACTACTCGGACACTTCACTTAGCCATGATACCAATTTGTATCATACCCAGCCATAACCTATTGGGATATGCCACACAGAGATTCTTGTGAAAACATCATACACATCCAGGCCACCTAGGCTAGTACATGATACCTCATAGAAATGACAATTATCATGTGCATATATATAAACATAAACATATAACATATTCTACTAATACACAGATTAATGTGGAAATAATAGTAATCCAACACATACAACATATATAGGCATTACTCATCAATTATACACATGTACAAATACAGATAATGTAAATGAACATAAAAGTGGTACTTATCTTTTAATAGAAGAACACCAACTGTGTGCAGACCTTCCACGAACCTCCCAGCCTTAGACCACATTGCTCATCACGCTCAGCAGTGGGTCAACCCCGAGCTGGGACTACACTCCACCTAGGGAAAATGATTCCTAGACTAGGCCAAGGTTACAAAAAACTACACAGTGCAACTAGAAGGATTCTCTCCAAGAGCCTACTTATGCCCACTACTCACAGACTCTCATTCCCCACATTCTTGTTCCACCCCGGGAATATGCACCTTCACTGTTCCACAGTCCATCGGCTACTCCAATTCCCTTTCAGGGTCTCGACAACAGGTCGGATCAGGAATTATCAGAGCTCTGTATCTGGTGTTGGACTCTCTCTAGGAGAAAATCACTTCCCAACAAACTCTCTCACCTAGAGAGAGTTTCTCACAGGCCTGACAACCTGCCTCTTCAACCACGGGCCTGACAACCTGCTTCTTCAACCAGCTTCAACTCAATTCCAGCAAGTGAGGAAAATAGCAAGGCTCGATATATCTCAAGGGATGGCAGAAACCACAATTCAATAAGGCGTAACACGGATCTGGAAAGTATAGATACTATGTGCTTCACAGGAAAACAAAGGTTAGCTTCATGGGTTACTGGTTTCATAGGTGCATGAAAAATGCAGGGGTCTACGATGGAGGCCAAACGAGTTAGGCGAAGGATGGGATAATGGGAAGCGAACCCCCAAAATGAGTTGAATTTCTAGATTTAACTGCATTCATACAGGTCGACACCTGTCTTCCTAGAGCTGCATGCACTCCATTTAGCACTCGTTCCCTTTCCTAGGAACTTAGGATAACTAGGTTTATTTTCCCCACTTTAGTATTTTCATTTTCAAGAATATATTATAATATTCCCTTGAGTTAATCCCTATAGCTTAGCCCCTCTTCATAGCCTCTCAGTTCCATCCCTTTCCCTACCTATTGGAGCTTAGTCCCCCATCATTCTTTCTTCGTGGTCGGTCTACACGCAACGATGTATAATTTTTATTGATGATCTTCATAATTACAAATACAAAAATCAGGCTTATAGACTTAGCATCCTAGGCTCTCTAGCCTAATCATCACATAAGCCTCCTAGATTATTATAAATCGGCTCACCAGCCTAACAAACATGTTTACAATTTATAATTACAACTTGGGCTCTACCAGGGGATATTACAATCCCCTCCCCTTATTTTTTCACTGTCCTCACTGCAACTTGTTTATACATATATAATTCAAAAATTATTCAAAAAACTCCAAGATTTAGCTATTGGAAGCCTATTATCCAACTGGTGCTCTACTTTCAAGCACCAATTCTGATGTTCACACTACAACTGGAATTCATTTTCTCTACTCTATAGAGTTGTTTCAAGAAGAATCCATCTTGCTATACCATTTGACACGCCCTCCTTATGGAAACTACCATGCCATAAGCATTTTTTATTTGCCTCTTCCTTTTTGAACTCACCCTTCCAGGCTTAGGTATCCTTTCACTACTACACATTCCATCAACAATCCGTCTTTCCAAGGTTTTCACACGCAAGGAGAGTGCCAACCCAATACTAGAGCCTCTCACCAAGGTTCTCCATTAAAGGGATTCAATGTCTCTATCAGTAGTTCTTCTTCCAACATTCTCACTTTATCCAATATTGTCTCATCTTTTGGTTTTCCACAAGCACCAAATTGCATACCATTTTCTTGCAAGGCTTCATATTGCATACTGCCAACAAATTGTCAGTATTTCCTGTACATCATAATTCAATTGCAATATGTACAAAAACATATGCAGTGGACTTAGAATTGTCTGCACCTAGAAATTCAATCATAATTACCAAACAATTTAATAAAATAGAATGACTCATCATTCTATGCATATGATTGTTCTTAATTAATATATGTAAGTTCATTACTTCTTTTTCTGAACAGGAAATTTTCTGTAGTCAGTATTCATGTGACTACTTGACTTGCAACTTTCCTGTTGCAATGTCTAGCAACTCCTTAATTGTCCTCAACTTCATGAGTTAACAACATTTCAGTTGTTAGTAACAATTATTTCCATGCAATAATATATATGCATGTACTTACAAAACACATTCAACAATTGCATTTAGTACACAATTATATCACTTACTATGCATGAGTGCAATTCTCAATGCATACTTATTCAGTGCGCCTTGCATTGAATTACATGATGATCTTTATCTCAATCATGTATCTCACCATCCATAAGTTGGAATTCTGGCCAATGTGTTGACACATTCTCCACACACTTCCTATTGTCTTCCCAATTAATTGGATGCCTTCCTTTTCGATCCGAACACTACACCAAGAATATAATTTTGTGGTGTTCATTAGTGTTAGCAAAAAGGTTGTAGCCCAACTTTTATTTAAAGGTAGGAATATTTTAGTACCTGTGTGGCCCAAAACCAAATTAACATGACATTCTCCTATGTCAATGTGTTCATTCAAAGATAAGAAGCTTTGAATTAATACAAGCCTCCAGCCTTTACCACATCCAGTGGTGTGCATTCAATAATATAATCATGTGATTTTATAAAATAACTCTGGCTGAGGAAATTATTATCTAAATTCTCTTCAACAATTATGTATTAAGAGTAATAAACTCATACCTACATGACTGCCATTAGTAAATTTTATATTATCTGAATGGTTGATGGCAGTAGAAGCTTTCATTCTTATTTTATCAAACTTATAACCAACACTTCAGCTTTATGTTGCTTCCCTCCTTATGTAGCAACATCATCAACAACACTTGCAACATGAAATAATTTATTTTTCTCCTTATGGTTGTTCAACCAACCCCAATTAAACTGTTGCTACCACAATTTTAGCAACTTCTTTCCCGTGTGCAAATTTTCCTTGTTGATGCCAGAAGTCCTCAATTTTTCCTAGATTCCTGAATCTTCTTGTGCTCCGACTATGATCATTGTGCATGATTATTCCGTCCCTGAGCACTTTATATCCAAATCACTCTTGGTGACCTTTGCATTTATAGTCCCAAACAAAGTTGATATTAACCTTCAGCTTTCATTAATTTCCTGGATCCAACTATCCCAACTTGTACTTGGATGAATTAAATTCCAAACCAAGTTGTTTTATAGACTCTGGATTCTTCAACATCCAGTTACTCTTCAGGACTGGACTTCTTCCACCCTTTCCCAACGGAATACTTTAGTACTTGAGGTTTTCTTATACTCTCCTCTTGGCGCAACCCCTCATTCCCTTCAAAGGGTTATGCGACCTACTGGTCTTGGATCATTTGAAAATACTAAGTCGGAGTGACTCAGTGGGTCCCTACAGGCACCTGAAATGATTCTACCCACACACATAGGTCTCCTTCGCAAGTGACCATGGCTATGACTGTGGTTCTATCTCTTCACAGTTCAGACTTCAGGGATATCTCGAATCCTTCCCTTAGCTTCTCTCGAAATGCTCTCCTATGAGGTTCCGAACTCCCGCCATGTGTCTCCTCAGATTCGCTGGCCCCACAAGGGTTTGGGTTTCACGACTTCGCCAAATTCTAAAGACTTTCGTCCACAACCTCCAAACTTCCCATCCCAAACTCCCTAATCCATTGCCACGTGCTCTCCTACAATCAATGGTCAAGATTGAATCGTGACTTCGGACTTCACGACTTTGCTTTCTCAAGTTCCAAACTTGTCGAATCTCCGAAGTATCAAAGCGCTCCATGGTTGTTCCTCCTGAGCGTTACTTTCTCGGCTCCCTCTGAACAATATTTTTGACACTTAGTCGAATTCTTGGTCTGTGCACACCCTGCAATAGACTTTCATCCACAACTTAGCTTCTCCTTGTGGATGGCTTCCTATTCCTTGCGAATGTCCTCTGGTCACCTTCTGGTTCTCATGATTGAAATCACGTTATCCCTCCCGAGCTTTCAAGTCTGAAAAATCTATTTTGCACTCCTTGCGAATGTCAGCGCACTCCTTGCAAACATATGAGTTTCACTATCTCTTCTAAGCCTTCAAGTCAAAATAGACTCGATCACGCACTCCTTGCGGACACTATGCACACCTTGCACTAGCTCACTAAAGAGAAATGATTGAAACTCATCTACTCCTCACAACAAATCATACATTCAACAAAGTAAATGCACTCATGGATTTAAGAACAGAAATAACAGAGTATTGAAAAACAACAAAAACTCTACCATTCATTCATATAGACACATAATCAACACATATTTGGGACAATATATCTCGGTTATATTCATCCAATTGAAACTTGTATACATACATACATTGTTCTTCACTACTCCTTAACCTATGCAATATAGAGTTAGTTATTTCTCGGTTTTCCTCTATCCACAGCAACAACGATTATCGACAACAACTATTGACAACGTCCCTTACTGGGCAATATTACAAAGCTTTATACAAAGAGGTGCTCTGCGATCATTCCCTCCAACTACTTCTATGTTATCTTCAATGGAATTGAATGCTATCAACTACTTTAACACTTATTACAATAAATATTTCGTCAGACAGATGAGAGCGCAAGCTTCAAATCTTTACTGCGATCCGATTCATAAAACAAATACATTCCCCATCAATATTACATGATGGCTCAGCCTCCGAACATTAAAGATGTCTGAACTCAAAAGTAATGTCAGATATGACATTATTACATTGATCCTTTTGAACTTCAAAATGTTTCAAAATATGAGCCTTAGTGCGCCCAGTTGTTTTCCACGCTTGTGTTTTGTTGGTGATGCTCCTGCATCATACTCCCTTGGCTGAAAAAATCATGGACTCCTATCCATGAGCTCTTGCATTGATCTTCCATGCTTCTGGATATCTGCTTCACTGACCCAACTAGCATCTTGCACTGGTCATCCTTTCCATTTAACCAAGTACTCAAAATACGTCTTTCTTCTGGTCTTCATACCACATCTTTGATCTATGATATTTTCCATCTATAGCTTCTCTACTACAGGCATCTGTTTCTCCCACCGGATCCTCTCTTGATCTTCAGATCCTTTGGTTCCATCTTCCCTGTAAGGATACAGGTCTGCAATTTTGAATATGGGCGATATACCCACATCTTCTGGTAACTCTAACTCATAAGCATTCTCGCCAAACCTCCTCAAGATTTTGCATGGCCCTCTCTTTTTCAACTTCAGTTTATTGTATGTCCCTCTTGGGAATCTTTCTTTCCTCAGATGTTCTAGAACTTGATCTCCAACTTCAAATTAAAACTTTCTCCGGTGTTGATCAGCTCTGCGCTTGTATTCACTGTTGCTTTTCTTCAATTTCTCCTCAATCTAATTGTGAAGTCCATGCATCTTTGCAGCAAATTCTTCAGCTCTCGCACTTCTAAACTCACTTCACTTCAGATCTCTTAACTCAAAAACTCCTCTTGGATTCATCCCATACACGATTTGAAATGGACTCTTCCCAGTTCTTCTGCTCACTAAGTCATTATATGCAAACTCGGCTTGTGCTAGAATCTGATCCCGATGACTATGGTGTTCAGTGACCAAACTCCTCAACAAATCTCCTAGGCTCCTATTCACCACCTCGGCCTGTCCATCCGTCTGTGGATGATATGCAAAACTAAAATATAGTTGTGTCCCCAACTTTTTCCATAATGTCCTCCAGAAATGACCAACAAATTTGGTATCCCTGTCTGAAACTATGCTCCTGGAAATCCATGGAGTCTTACAACGTCTTTAAAAAATGAATTTGCAACGTGTATTGCATCACTAGTCTTCTGACATGGAATAAAGTGTTCCATCCTCGAAAACCTATAGACCACCACAAATATGGAATCACTTCCTCTTTGTGTCCTTGTCAATCCCAACACAAAATCCATGCTTATTGCATCCCAAGGACTCTCTGGAATAGGCAACGGTTGATACAACCCAGTGTTATGCTTCTTCCCCTTGGCATACTGGCAAATTTTGCAATTGTTCACAAATTTCTTCACCTATGCTCTCGTACCTGGATAATAATATGAACTGGCTAATTGGGAAAATGTTTTGTCATGGCCAAAGTGTCCGGCTAGACCTCCACTATGCTTTTCCTTCAGTAAGTTCTCCCTCATTGAGCATCTCGGTATGCACAACTGAGATCCTTTGAACAACAACCCATCCTGAATTAGATATTCATCCCACTAGCTTTTGACTCTGAGTACAAGGTTCGCACATGCTTCATATTCTTCTCCAAAATCTGGATCACTATGATACATATCCTTAAGGTGATCAAACCCCAAGGTCTTGACTTGAAATTCCCGTAGAATCAAAATCCTCCTGCTCAATGCATCAACAAACTTGTTAGCATTTCCAGAAATATGTTTAATGACAAAAGTGAATTTTTGCATAAACTCTATCCATTTGGCATGTCTCTGGTTCAACTTTTCTTGTCTAGTTATGAATTGCAAAGCGTGATTGTTGCTATACAAAACAAATTCCTTGGGCATAAGATAATGCCTCCATTTCTTTAAGGATTGGATTATGGCATAGAACTCTTTTTCGTATGTGGAGTACTTCCTTTTATCTTCATTCATCTTCTCACTGAAATACGCAATAGGTCTATTCTCTTGACTCAAGAATGCTCCAATTGCAACTCCACTCGCATCACATCTTACCTGAAATGTCTTCCCGAATTCTGGTAAAACCAGAATCAGTTGTTTAGTTATCTTCTGCTTGAATATGTTTAAGCTCTTCTCAGCCTCCTTTGTCCATTTGAAAGACTTGTGTCTTTTTTTCACTGTATCCATCATTTGAGCACTAATCCCGCTAAAATTTCTTATGAAATTATGATAGAAAATTGCTAATCCATGGAAGCTTCTTACCTTAAATATGTTCTTCGGTGACAACCATTCTTTGATCACTTTCACCTTTTCGGGATCCATCTTCAGCTCATTTGAAGAAATCACAAAACCCAGATATATGAGTGATGTCCTCATGAAAGAGGACTTCTTCAGATTAATCAACGACTTCTCTTGTTGTAACCTCCTCATAACCAATGTTAAGTGTCTCAAGTGCTCCTCCTTAGTCTTGCTAAATACTAGTATATCATCCAGATATACAATGACAAATTTACCAATGAAATCCTTTAACACTTTATTCATTAGCCTCATGAAAGTACTTGGGGCATTTTTTAAGCCAAACAACATAACAAGCCATTCATACAACCCCTCATTCATCTTGAATGTTGTTTTCCACTCATCACCTTCCCTCATTCTGATCTAGTGATATCCACTTTTCAAATCTATCTTTGAAAAATAATTATCCCCACTCAAACAATCCATCAGGTCATCCATCTTTTGTAATGGAAACCTATATCTGAAGGTGATCTTGTTTATAGCCCTTGATTCAATGCACATTCTCCATCCCCCATCCTTCTTTGGACTTATACAGTTGGCACTGCACATGGACTCAAGATTTCCCTGACCAATCCCTTGTCTAACAAATCTTGAACTTGTCTTTTCACTTCCTCATTCTCTTGAGGTTTCAATCTGTACGTCACTTTATTTGGTAGGCTTTCTTTTGGTATCAATTCAATGTGATGATTGATGCTCCTGATAGGTGGAAACGAGTTTGGCAACTCATCCACTACAATGTTAGCAAAATTCTCTAGTAGCTCCTGAACTTCCTCAAGAAAATATTCCAGTGAAGTACTGGTAAGTATAGCCCTTGGCTTCCTTACTACAACAAATTTCATCTCCTGTTCCTTCTTTACTTCATTCAGGAGTTCCTTCCCACTCATGAGAAGTATGCTTGCGCTAGCTTCATCCTTCACCTTCTTCTCTTCAGTCGGTAGCAACATATGTGTCCTACCATTTTTCTCTAAGGTGTAAGTATTTCTCCTCCCATCATGAATAACATTTTTTTCATACTGCCAAGGTCTCCCTAATAAAACATGATAGACATCCAGAGGAATCACATCACATAGAATCTCATCTCTATATCCCCCTATTTTAAATTCAACCAGGAATTGTCGAGTGACTGTTACCTGATGACCTTTTTGCAACCATGAGACTTTATACGGTTTCATATGTGTATTCGTCTCCAGCTCTATCTTCTCCACCATATTCGTGGATACTAGGTTGTGCTCCCACTGTCAATTATTACCTTGCAAACTCTATCCTCCATTTTGCAAGTTGTCTTGAACAAATTGTTCCTTTGCATTGGCCTTTCAATCTCTGGCTCTTGCTTCAGAAGAACCTTCTTCATCATAAAGGATCTCCCATCCTCTGTACCTTTTGTCTCATCATCCCACTTATGTGCTTCTGAGATGTGATCTTCTCCTCCTTTCTTTCTTTTGGGGCAATCCCAAGACATATGTCATGTTTTCCCACAAGCATAACATCTCACCTCTCCTCCTCTACCTTTTCCTCTTCCTCTGGGAAAATAACTTCTACCACCACTCTGCCTTCCTTGAGAACTTCCTCCTCTCTTAGAGTGACTATGTGGTTTCTCCATCTCATCCTTGGGCTTTTGTTCTTTTACTTGGGAAAATCCTATTCCTTTGTTCAAGTTTCGACCTCTGTTTTGTTGACTCTGCTTCCTGGTCAACTTCTCTTCTACCTTCAGTGCCATTTGATATGCATCCTCTACTGTCTTGATTGTCGCCATGTTGATCTTGTCTTGAATATCATATCTCATCCCATTAATATATATGGAAACTTTCTCTCCATCCCTCTCTCTCTATCCATCTCTAATGTTCAATTTGTAGAACTCTTCTGTGTACTCCTTCACAGTCAACCCTCTCTGTCTCAGGTTCTACATCCTCCTGAGCAGACTTATCTGGTAATATTTGGGTATGAATTTTGCCTTTAATTTGGCTACCATTCAATCCCAACTCTTGATATTTTGTTTTCCTTTGCTCCTCCTGTCAGCCTGCAGTTCATCCCACCACAGTGTTGCATTTCCTTTCAACCTAATGACAACATGCTTTACCTTTTTCTCCTCTTCAACATCCTCATATTCGAAATACTTGTCCATTGCTTGTATCCAATCAAGAAATTATTCTATGTCTAAACTTCCTTCATACATAGGGATGTCAATCTTCGCTCTGGCACCCAATTTGACAATCGCTCTTAACAGGCGTTCTTCCACAGCATCCTCGACTACAACTTCTTCAACCTCTACTTCTTCCATTTCTTCCTCGTTGACGTCTCCAACATCAAGTTCTCTCCTTTGTGTTGTTTTCGTGGCATCCAACCTCACACACAATTCTCTCGTCTCCCTTTCCATAGTTCTATTGGCTACAGGCGGGTCAACACGTCTTCTAAGCGGCATTGTGCTAACGCTTCTGATATCTCTCCTCCTGATATCAGTTTAATCTCCTTTCTTTACAGAAGTAAATTTTGTACTCACTCTGATACCACTCCTGGCACAACCCCCCCTTCCCTCCAAAGGGATACACAACCTCCCGGTCTTGGATCGTTTGAAAATACTGAATAGGAGTGACTCCTTGGGTCCTTATAGGCACCCGAAATGATTCTACCCACACACACATGTCTCCTCCGCAAGTGACCACGACTATGACCGTGGGTCTATCTCTTCACGGTTTGGAATTTGGGGATATACCGAATCCTTCCCTTATCTTCTCTCGAAACACTCTCCTCCAAGGTTTCGAACTCTCGCCACACGTCTCCCCAGATTCGTTGTCCCCACAAGGTTTCGGGTTTCGTGACTTGGCGAAATTCTAAAGACTTTCGTTCACAACCTCCAAACTTCCGATCCCAAACTCCCTAATCCATTTCCACGTGCTCTCCTGCGATCAACGACCAATATTGAATTGCAACTTTGTACTTCACGACTTTGCTTTGTCAAGTTCCAAACTTGTCGAATCTCCGAAGTATCGAAGTGCTCCACGGTTATTCCTCTTGAGCTTTACTTTCTCGGCTCCCTCTGAACAATATTTTCGACACTTAGTCTAATTCCTGGTCTGCACACACCCTGTAACAAACTTTCATCCACGACTTAGATTCTCCTTCTGGATGGCTTCCTATTCCTTGCGACTGTCCTCCAATCACCTTCCGGTTCTCGTGATTGAAATCACGTTATCCCTCCTGAGATTTCGAGTCTGAAAACTCTATTTCTCACTCCTTTAAAATGTCAATGCACTCCTTGCAGACATATGAGTTTCACTATCTCTTCTGAGCCTTCGAGTCAAAACATACTCGATCACGCACTCCTTGCAGACACTATGCACACCTTGCACTAGCTCACTGAAGAGAAATGATTGAAACTTATCTACTCCTCACAACGACTCATACATTCAACAAAGTAAATGCAGTCATGGATTCAAGAACATAAATAATAGAGTATTGAAAAACAACGGAAACTCTACCATTCATTCAGATAGACACATAATCAACACACATTTGGAACAATATATCTATGTTATATTCATCCAACTGAAACTTGTATACATACATACATTGTTCTTCACTACTCCTTAACCTATGCAAGATAGATTTAGCTATTGCTCGGTTCTCCTCTATCCGCAGCAACAACAATTATCAACAACTATTGACAACAACCCTTGTTGGGCAATATTACAAAGCTTTATACAAAGAGGTGCTCTGCGATCATTCCCTCCAACTACTTCTATGCTATCTTAAATGGAATTGAATGCTATCAACTACTTTAACACTTATTACAATAAATATTTCGTCAGACAAATGAGAGCACAAGCTTCAAATCTGTATTGTGATCCGATTCATAAAACAAATACATTCCCCATCAATATTACGTGATGGCTCAGCCTCCAAACATTAAAGATGTCTGAACTCAAAAGTAATGTTAGATATGACATTAATACATTGATCCTTTTGGATTTCAAAATGTTTCAAAATATGAGCACTAGTGCACCCAGCTGTCTTCCACATTCATGCTTTGTTAGCGAAGCTCCTGCATCACCTCTTCTCTTTTGCTAGTTGCATAGAATTAACTGAAATTCCTTCTTTTACCTTACCATCATAGATTCAAGTGATACCTCCAACCTCTTGGGTTGTCACTCATGGATCTATGTCACTTAAGATGGATTCTTATTAGGTACCATCTCCTCTGCATTCAAAACCATGCATATAATCATTTTCTTCTTCCTGGTTCCTTATTGATTTCTCTTTAGAATTCATTTCACTTTTAAATTATTCTTGACTTGATATCTCCATGCTCTTGTGGAAATACCTTCACACCTTTGGAGTGCATCAACAATCCTCTACTATTCTAGCTTTCCTCCCTCGAGTGCTGACATGCATTCCCATTAGCTGGATATCTATCTCATGATTTCTTCTTCCATTATCTTAGGATGTTCATGGAGTTGACTCCATCCAGGAGTTTTTCCTTGTCTACTTTGCATACTTGCCATCACATATTATGATGATATTAATTTTCAACATTCCATTATTATTTGGATTCCTCTTATTAAGCTTCTGCATGAACGAATTATAATTCCATTCATGTTCTCTGAGTAACCTTGGTTAGTTAACACCAACTTCTTTCTTGAAGCAATTTGATTTAGCCTTCTGACATGCATATTCAACTTTTGTCATGCCATATTTGATTACCTTCATCCCATGCTCCCACTACGCATTCTGATAGTAATAACGGAGGTGTTATCTCCAATCTATAGGGATGATCCTTGGAGATGTGACATCTTATCTCCAAACTCTTTCATATTCCATAAAACCTTCCTTCCTTATTCCCATTCTTTGCATCTCCATACAAACTTATGGTTCATGCATTATCATGTATTGCAGATGGATTTCTCCACCTAGCATTCACATTTGATGTGCAAAGATTGTCACCTGGACTATCTTCCCCAAACAATAATTCCATTTGGGGTTTCCATGTTTCTTATCGAACCCAACATCTGATCCAATGACTTCTGAAAAATCTCAGATGTAGAATAAAAAAATTTCTCTGTCCTTCTTCCTTCTTTCTTCTATCTGAAGACATCTCTAACACTTTTTACGTTTTAATGTAACCATTACATCTAGAATCCTCTTTCTGAGACCTTCCCAATCACGGCTTCCTTGCTCAATTTTGGGCCTTGAGCAGAAAGCTATGATCCTTTAAAACTTATGCTTCTTCTCCGATGCACTTCTTGCGCAACGATCTCTTTTCTCTAAGCTAATGGCTCTTAGGTATTTTTTGGACCCTATCATAATGTTCCCAGGTCTTCAGTATTCTTTTGATGCAAGTTCGAACTAGACCAAACCCACCTACTTCCTTCCTAACCCCTTTTTCCCTTATTTAACACAGTTTTCGGGCACTAGCCCTCGTTTTCCTTGAGTCCTTATTTCATATGGGACCACGACTATGACCAAGTGCTAATAGTTGGGTGCTTATATGAATCCTTGAAACTTCGGGGCACTGGAGCCTCAGAGGTTTCCTTTTCCACACATCACAAACATCACAGAACATTGAACTGGCGAATTTACGGAGGACGATGGATCTACGGTCCACATTATCTGTTAATATCTATGATGGATAGGAGCTTCGATACTCCAGGCTTCGACGGATTTCAAAGCACATCCCAAAAATCTCTCAGAGTGTCAAATTGGCGAACTCTTCTGGTCTACGAATTCTCAACAACCGACGACTGGGATCTATTGCGGAACTCTGGGCTTCAGGGTTCCGAGACTTTTGAGCTTCGAGGCTCTGGGACTTCGGAATCGGGAGTTTCTGCATACTTCCACGTCCCCCAGGTGACGTCATGGCATCACTTTACTTCAATGTAACAAAACTTCGGGGTTTCTTCCTCCCATTTCATCACAAGCCATTTCTTTCGGACTGCTAAGTCTCCAGAGTGCCATGCGTCCACTGGAGCCCATGGTTTCCGTGCTTGAACTAAAAGATACCGAAAAGTCACATCAAACTTTATACTTTTCCAATTGCGAGGACATGGGTCAGTGGTTTTGGAGTAACCCACTGATCATTCCACAATTATGCCCATGCTGACACATACCCCTCATGGGAAACCGTGGTTTGGATTGCGGGACCGCCTTGTAGAATTATCTGTCACGCAACTTGGATCTCTACAATGCCTCCCGACCCTCGATATTGATAGATCATGACCAAGTTAATGTGGGCCCTATCCAACTAAATTCTTCGCCAAGTTTAACTACCGTGTGCCACCTCCAAGAGCGCTACATGGTAGGACACACGAAGCCGACATGTGGTCCAATCAGGTGGGTGATAAATGTCACATTCTAACTACATTTCAATCTCACAACGGTTCTTAACCCACTGACATGTGGCACACATCCCACGTTTCCAAATCATCCCTAGTGACGTCAGTAGGCCACGTCACTTTGGGACTTCAGGCTTCGGGATATTTCACCTTAGCATACTTCATTTCTCTCGAACGTCGAATTCTCGAATAAGTCGATCCTCTAACACACGTCTCCTTCGACGAATGGTCCAGATTGTCTTTGAACTTCGGGACTTCGAAGCTTCAGCTTTGGAACTTCGAGACTTTCCACTCTATTCACACCTTGTTTCTCTCGAATGTCATATTCCTGAACCAGCTAACTTGTCGACACATGTTCCTTGTTTGGATCGATGGACAGGAAATCCACGAAGTTTGCTCTATCTTCTCTACACTTGACCGAGAGCTGTGACCTCGGCTTAACATTTGGGCGCTTATCTCACTTTGCAAGATCGCCAATCATGCCTTAAGGAACCGTGAAGATCAAAAACCATGAGTGATTGCAGAAACTCAACTTGATCAAGCTTTAATTTCCTTCCCGATCTCCGCAATGCAAAGTTGTTCACCCGTAGTGGGATCGATATCCATCGTTGATCTGTTGATCTAGAAAGATCAACGATATTAAGGGATTGCAGAGTCTCAACTTATTGTCGCTTTAATTTCCTTCTCGATATCCACAATGCTCCCCACCATTGATCTCCCTTCAATGAGATCTGATGGTCGTGACTTAATCTTCACTTGATCTAATGGCTCAACTTCAAACCTTGTGGTTCCAAACCCCTCAGTTGCTGCAATTTCTTTTCTCTGCTATCTTTCTTGAATCACTATACCTTCTAAGCTTCCAACACGACCCAGGTTCTCTCTTGGCACTATGAATGCTCTAAAATTCAAATTTTGTCCTTTTTAACAACAATTTGCTTTGATCTTTTTATTCCATAACCACTTATATGACATAATTCAAGATCAGTGTCGAAAACTGGGCTCTAAACTTCAATTTTGTCCATTTTGACAACAATTTCCTTCTGAAACCTTCTCTTCAACTTCCACTTTCCTAGCCCATCCAGGCTCTGTGTTGAAACCATGGCTCTGATACCATTTCGTAACATCCCCAACCACCAATAGGTCGGGCAACGCCACTACTCGTACACTTCACTTAGCACGGATACCAATTTGATACCAATTTGTAGCATACCCAGCCATAACCTATTGGTCTATGCCACACAAAGATTCTTGTGGAAACATCATACACATCCAGGCCACCTAGGCCACGACATGCTACCTCATAGAAATGACAATTATCATGTGCATATATATAAACATAAACCTACAACATATTCTTCTAATACACAGATTAATGTGGAAATAATAGTAAGCGTACACATACAACATATACAGTCATTACTCATCAATTATACACATGTACAAATACACAACGTGTAAAGGAACATAAAAGTGGTACTTATCTTTTAATAGAAGACCACCAACTGTGTGCAAACCTTCCACAAACCTTCCAACCTTAGACCACATTGCTCATCATGCTCAGCAGTGGGTCACCCCCGAGCTGGGACTAAGCTCCACCTAGAGAAAAGGATTCCTAGACTAGGTTGAGGTTACAGAAAACTACACAGTGCAACTGGAAGGATTCTCTCCAAGAGCCTACTTACGCCCACTACTCACGGACTCTCATTCCCCACATGCATGTTCCACCCCGGGAATATGCACCTTCATTGTTCCACAGTCCATCGACTACTCCACTTCCCTTTCAGGGTCTCGGCAATAGGCCAAATCAGGAAATCTCAGAGCTCCGTAGCTGGTCCTGGAATCTCTCTAGGATAAAATCACTTCCCAGCAAACTCTCTCACCTGGAGAGAGCTGCTCACAGGCCTAACAACCTGCCTCTTCAACCATGGGCCTGGAAACCTGCTTCTTCAACCAACTTCAACTCAATTCCAGCAAGTGAGGACAATAACAAGGCTCAATATAGCTCAGGGGATAGCAACAACCACAATTCGATAAGGCACAACATGGCTCTGGCAAGTACATATACGTTGTGTTTCACAGGAAAACACATGTCATCTTCACGGGTTACTGGTTTCAGAGGTGCATGAAAGATGTAGGGGTCGACGATGGAGGCCAAACGAGTTAGGAGAAGGATGGGAGAATGGGAAGCAAACCCCCCCAATGAGATGACTTTCCAGCTTTAACTACATGTGCCCAGGTTGACACCTGTCTTCCTGGAGCTGCATGCACTCCATTTAGCACTCGTTCCCTTTGCCAGGAACTTAGGATAACTGGGTTTATTTTCCCCACTTTAGTATTTTCATTTCAGGAATATATTATAATATTCCCTTGGGTTAAGCCCTCTAACTTAGCCCCTCTTCCTAGCCTCTCAGTCCCATCCCTTTCCCTACCTAGTGGAGCTTAGTCCCCCATCACTCTTTCTTCGTGGTCATTCTACATGCAACGATGTATAATTTTTATTAATGATCTTCATAATTACATATACAAAAATCAAGTTTATAGCCTTAGCATCCTAGGCTCTCTAGACTAATCATCACATAATCCTCCTAAATTATTACAACTTGACTCACCAGCCTAAAAAACATGTTTACAATTCATAATTACAACTGGAGCTCTATCGGGGGATATTATAGTCTGCCTCTTTCATACGGATCTCATGGTAGCTTGAACGAAGATCGAGTTTAGTAAAGAACCAGGCGCCACTCAATTCATCCAAGAGGTCATCAATGAAAAGAATGGGAAATATGTCTTTAATGGTGAGTTTGTTGAGGGTGCGGAAGTCGAGACACATGCGCCAAGAACCTTCTTTCTTAAGAACCATGGCCACAAGAGAATAATAGGGGCTTGTACTAGGGCGGATAACACCTGCGTTGAGTAGTTCTTGAACCATTTTCTCAATTTCATTTTTTTGGGAAAATGGGTGACGATAGGGACGTATATTGGGAGGAAGGCTTCCTGAGACAAGGGGAAAGGAATGATCATGAACACCACGGGAAGGAGGGAGTCCCTAGGGAGTGGAAAAAACCATTTGATTTTTAGAGAGGATGGATTGGAGGTCCTGCGACACAGAGGGTGTCTCAGTGGCTTGGATGGCATGGAGTTGGGCAATAATGCCAGAATGACCTTTTTTAAGCAGTTTTTCCATGCGATTGGAACTAATGATCTCTGGGGAACCGACAATGATGCCTTGGAACTTATATTGTTGGCCCTCCTCATCGAATTGCATGGTTAATTCCTTAAAATCCATGAGAATGGGACCCAAAGTCCTTAGCCATTCTGCACCCAACACAATGTCACAACCGCCCATGTCGATAGAAAACATACGAAATTTCAGATGGTAGTCACCAATTTGGAGACACACATTTTCAAAACTCCCTCCACATTTCATGAACCCACCATTGGCAATGATGATTTGGAAATTATTGACTGCACAAATATAACAATTAGTTTCTTGCGCAATGCGGTGATGAATAAAATTATGGGTGCTTTCACTATCAACAAGAATGATGACCTTCCTATGCTTGATGTAACCAATTAGCTTGAGGGTTTGGGGAGCAAAGAAGCCAGTGAGAGCATTTAGGGAAATGATTGGTTCTACTTCAAGTGGGTCTAAGGGAGGGGTTATGTCTATGGGTTTAGGTGACATAGACACAAGGAGAGCCTAAACATCCTCTTCTGAAACATCCTCTAAGATGGCCATAAAAAGATTTTGTTCCTTACACTTGTGTCCCAAAAAATATTTTTCATCACAATTCTAACAAAGGCCTTTGAGTTGGTGTTCAACCATTTCGGCCCTGGTCAATTTGTGGATCTTGAGTGGAGTAGAAGGAGGAGTGGGAGTTACTGGTTTAGTGTGAGGAATAAAGGAGGGTTTGTTGTTTTGAGAAGCGACAACCTGTTGTGCTTCCTTAGCTCTTTTAGTAGCATCCACCCAACTTTGAGGTCGAGCCATGAGAACATGAGCACGAATCTCATCCTTGAGGCCACTGATAAAACATTCTCGAAAAAAAACATCAGACATGCCCTCTGTACGAAAAGTCAGTCGCTCAAAAGAAACTATAAAGTCTTCCACTATGCCAGATTGTTTCAACTTTTTCAAATAGCCTAAATGGTTGGTGTCAGTGTCAAAGTGTTCATAAAGGTCTTCCACAAAGTGTGTCCAAGCCACATACCCTTGATGGGCATTTTTTCTCCATTGCCACCATTGCCAACATTCTTGATCTAGATGGAGAACACCATATCGGAGTTTGGCCAACTCATTTGTAATGCCATACAAAGAGAAATAATGCTCCATTTGAGTTACCTAGCTAGTGGGATTCGATCCATCGAATTTGGTCACATCCACACGTGAAAGGCGTAGGTCACGCTGAAAGTGATGGGGTTGAAAATTCTGGGAATGAGAGAAAGTTTCACCTTCGATATGCAAAGGTGGGTTAGATAAGGGAAGATCTGCAGGGATATGCAGCTTAGCGCTGATCATCGTAGCGACAAATTCAAGTTGGGTAGTAATTTCTTGTTTGAGCTCTTGTCTGAGTTCCGTGATTGAGGTAGTGACTGAAGCCGCGATGGATGAATGCATTTTTTCACTGATGGAGAGAATATTGGCACTGATTTGTTACACTTCTTGCTGGGTTTCTATGAAATTAGAATGCAAGGTATTGAAGCGAGCTTCCAAGTCTTGGCTACGGGTATGGGCCATGATGACTAGGGAACGCGAAAATGGGCGGGCGGGACCACACATAAAATGGGTTATGGGTGAAGCGTATCACAAAGATCAGGGCGACGAGGTGAATCCAATGGGGTAAAGCCCAAATAAGGGTGTTGGAAGGAGGTTAGGTCCACAATTTTTTATTTTTTTTGCTGAAAAATGATAGGTATGACTACGATCAGGGAGAAGAGAGAAAACCAATAGAATAGGTATCAAATAATGGTGCCAATAGAATCCAGACAATTGTTTTTACTCCTACGGAGTTATACTCCGATCTGAAGAATACTGCAGTGATGAAATGTCCAAATGCTTAACATGAAGAAATGTGTAGTAATTTCGCAACTCGAATGCAGGAGACACAGTTGCGCCGTAATAGATCTTATCTGTTCTGTTTTCATTTCCGTCCCAAGGGTTAGGTATTCAAGGGTTCTACAAACAAGGGTTTTCCATGTGTTATAGATCTCTGATATACATGTAGGGTCCAACAGTAGTACTCGACCCAATATCTCAGGGCACCAACTAAGAAGGCTAGACCGTACCTTTAGTCGTACTACCCAACTACCCAGGTACTAGAGAGTACCTTCCCGAGTGTTGTTCTCGGTGGAACTATAGCAGTCAGGCGGCCAATCAGTTTATCTACGGAGGGCTTAAGGAGATCTAGGTCGATCCATATACAGGTGTTGTCTGATGCACTACCGGGGTACCAACAGGGGTTACAAGGGTGGCCAATAGATGTGCGCTTAAGTACCACTTGTATTTACTGCATGTATGAATCCCTGACTGCGGGTTTATGCGCGTAACGACAGATCTCTGTAGCTTAAAGACGCCAGAATACATCTCTACCCTGAGAAAAAATTAACCCATAATTTTCTACTGAGGAAGGTGCTCTGATACCACTTGTAATATTCCAGATATAAAAAGTATGCAGAACAGAAATAAATAGCGAGAAATGGCAAATGAACAACAATATAACTAGAACAACACCACGATAATACCAAAATGATAACAAAATAACACTTTGATTACTGAGAGCAATGTTCACTTGCCTCTTCGAGGGGGAAACCTCCAGCAGAGCAGAGCTCTATTACAATAATATCCTAGACCAAAGTTCTTATACCCTCGACTCCTATTTATACTAAATATGTCTATCAAAAGAACCATCTAGAGGAAGATCCTTCTAGAAGCGGAAGCTTCTATTAGGTCTTATTGCATTGGACTTATTCTTTCTTATTGCTAGGCCTTATTAATATTGACCTTTATTACATGGAAATATATTATTCTACCTACATGAGGGGTTAGGTCCCTAACAAAGAAACCAACTTTTTTTGCATGAAATCCTCTAGGAATCATTTTAGATTGATGAAATTGCATATATCATATGTTAACATTGCACAATGTAGTTGCAGTGGGAGCATTTGACGGTATTGAATCCATTTCTACATTAGAAAAAACAATTTCATCTACCCAAAATTGCAATTTCCACAAGCATTGCTTAGTCCAATTCTGATAATAACAAACCAAAAAAGACGAGAAACTTAGAATATTTAGTCTTTTTGTATATATATATATATACAACCTCTACATGCTTAACCATTCCTTAATTACCCTTTAATCTTGACCTTCACTCTAAAAATCCACACAAACATATTAACATTATTTATACACAAGATCATTTATTTAAACTCATATAACTAAATTCTTATTATTATAACCATATAGTTATAAATTATAAATAATCTATTTAAAACATTTCACATGTCAAAACCTAAATATTATATTTTAAAATATTTGTTTCGTTACATAACTCCCTCTTATGATTATGATTGACTCTAGATTGTACATCACAACACTATTAGCATTAATGTTTTCCATCAAATTTAACTCTGTCACTAATGGTTAAAAACATGTGTTTCCTCTTAAGAAGTCACAGGTTCGAGAGGGGGGTAGGGTATATATATCTTGGTAGACTTTACCAGTCAAATCCTTAGGCAGAAGGGGGTCCCTTGTCCCACAAACAAGGAGGTCTCATACACCAATTTGGTGTGTTGGCTTCTTCATAATTTTTTTTCAAATTGATATGATTTTTAACCTTTTGTCTAAAGTAGTTGAAATAGCATTCAATGTTAAATAATAAGGAACTTGACCATCAATTCCATATCACCAACTACACCGTATTTGAGTGTGCCATAATGAGCGATTTTGTCGTCAAATTGCATGATACCAAGTTTTACCAACCCCACCGTATTTGAGTGTCCAATAATGAGCGACTTGACTGTCAAATTCCATGATACGATTTTACCAACCACACGTTTTAAAAAGTTAAGTGTTATTGGATAATTCATTAAGTTTTGTTGGTAATTTGTCTCTGAGAAGGGGTCAAATGAGGTGACGGATATTGCGAAAGCGAAGTGCTCAGATCTTATTGGATTCCATGGCCGACGCTGCACGTGAATTAAGTCGGGAGTGGAGATTTCCTGGATCGGGATTGTGCCGGTGATTTGTTGCGATCAGGGGTCATTCAAACGGCCACCGGTTAGCAATTTTTGGTCTGCCAGATTTTGGAAGAAGTCGCCGATTTGAAATATGGCATATAAAACTCGTAGTAAAGGTCCGTCAATTTTAGTCACGCGATGCGCCCGATACACTTTTTCGGAGCTGCTTCTTGGCTGCCGCAACTTTTTCAGTCACCATGGGCCCGATTCACAACGAAATAATTAAAGCACTGTGTTGATTTGATTCTCAAAATCCCTTTGCTGAGATTTGTTTCGGTGTCAGGAGCCCGTCGCGAAGCTATAAGCTGTCAGGAGCCCGTCGTACCCAAGAGATTAGTGCAGTTCTGTTTTCTCTGTATGCAGTTGTACAGACTAGGGCTGCTTACGGAGACATATGTGTCGTTCCAACCCTAGGGTACGAAGCGCGGGAAAGGAACAACCCAGGGGATTGAAGAAAGCTTTTGTTTGGAATGAGATTTGTTTTGTGAAATAGAGGTTTTTTTAGTCCAAAGGGGTTGGATCTAATGGTGGAAAGTTAAGAGTTTTTCATAAAGGAGTTTTTCACTGTTGGGCAAGGTTCAATATCTTTGAGGGCTTACCTAGAACCATGGGGTACCTTGAGGTAGTGATTGAACCTGTGGCTGCACTGAGAGATAACCTACAGATAATATATTTACCATGGAGCACCTTACTATATTAAATGGTATCCTGACCTGTGCACACATAAGTGTAACAAAGCCTACCCCATGTCCTTCTACATTTAAGTCAGTGAAGTGGGGCCTATTGGTAGGGGACCGTGATTTTCACCCACCAGGAATCAATTTTGACCCGTTGTGATCAATTCCCATCTAGACTTTGACCCCTTGGAATAAGGCTCAAAGCCCATTGAGACTTTGATCAGTGGTGATAAGGCTCAAAGGATAAGGGTAGGCCACCCGCTCAAAGGGTACGTCACCCTTGAGTCACAAGTTCTGGATATATCTAACTTAGAAATTGTTGGATATATTCTTGGGTTTATAGTGACATCCTGTTAATTTAGACCTGGTTAAAAAAAAAAAAAATACAAATCCTTTTTAACTGTGAATTAGTCTACTGTGAATTAGTCTACTGTGAGAATATGAATTTCTCAAAAAAGAATGCTATTTTTGGCTAGAAAGGTTTGGGTTCAAAATAAGGGTAGGAATTTAGCTTTTCGAAGTAGACCTCACTTTTAGGGCATTTTCTTATTCTGTGTCGGTTTTCATTTGAGGTTTTAAGATCTCGCCTCCCGTTTTTTAAGTTCATCGGGCCATGGTCTCGTTTTATGCTTAAGTAGAGTCGTGGATGTTGTTCCAGTTTTGTGTTCTTATTGGTATTTGATGGAGTGAAAACTGATGGGTTGAAGGATTTACGGAAACTCTGCAATCACCGCAACTCTGGTGAAAAGTGCCAAATTTGGTGGTCGAGTTGCATACAAAACAAAAATTTGTAGATTTGGGTTTACAACCAAGGTCTCAAAGAATTACGCTGCCCCACAGCCCAAACCATAGTGATTTTTTACGCAATCGCAGATTGCTTTTAGCTTAAATTTCTATCCGCATTGGCCTTGCGAGACATATAATCCAGTTATTTTAACCGTGGATAGCCATTAAAGAGGGCAGGATTTTAACTGACTTGGTGATTTGAGGGTCACATTTCCCAAATGTTTGGGAATTTTCATGGATTCCCTTAGATGTTAATTTATCAACATTGGAGTGATTATGAGACATTTATGACAATATATCCCTTATTAAGGCATGATGACATTAAAATGTTGTGGATCTTCAATGCCCTTGATATCCTTTGAGTGCATTAGTTGATTTTTTTTTAGAATAAATATGATATGTAAATTGTTGTTCATATTCCACTGGAATATTTCGTCACAACAGATTTAATAAAATACTGAAAATATTTACTAATAAGGTTATTTTTCTTTTAGATCTCCAGAATATTTAGTTACTATTTTTCTGCTTATGCATGGAATAGATAAAATGCGGAAAATAGAAAAAAGTAAAATACAATCCAACCGTCCACAAATAAACACAAGATATGACCTGGGAAACTCAAAATGGGAGAAAACCCAGCTAGAAGGTGAGGATGCTCTGTTCTCTTTTCTCTGGTATAGAAATGATGCAAGTACAAAGAAAGAGTCACTCTTTATGGAGTTGCCTTTGACATGTGGCATGTACGGATGCTACAAAATCTCTCATGCTCTATTATGCTCACAGAATACCACTCTTAGATGTTTTTCTCAGTCATGGAACAAGATGCAATGCAAAAGAATGGAACCCCTTCTCCTCCTAGTAGCCCAAT
>SNQJ01S0107189.1:43540-56453 GCA_010110895.2 Picea sitchensis
TTTGACCATCAATTTCATGAAACCATATCACCAACCACACCTTATTTGAGTGTGCCCTGATGAGCGATTTTGTAGTCAAATTGCATGATACCAACCCCACCGTATTTGAGTGTCCAATAATGAGCGACTTGACTCTCAAATTCCATGGTACCATATTACCAACCACACTTTTTAAAAGTGAGGTGTTATTGGATAATCCATTAAGTTTTGCTGCTAATTTCTCTCTTCTCGTAAATGTGGCTACGGATATTGTGATAGCGAAGTGCTCAGATCTTATTGGATTCCAAGGCCGACGCTGCACGTGAATTAAGTCGGGAAGTAGGGATTTCTGGATTGGGATTGGCCGGTGATTTGGTGCGATAAATGGGCATTCAAACGGCCACCGGTTTGCAACTTTTGGTTTGCCAGATTTCCGAGGAAGTCGCCCATTTGAAATATGGTATATAAAACAATGTTTTTTCTAAATATTTGAATTTTTTAATTGTTTTACCAAAATTTGATTGTGAAATATATATATATATATATATATATATATTATTTATTTTTAAATTGGTTGTAGTTTAAATGATTATTTTTTGTTAATTTTTTTATATTTGTTTTAAATTTGGCAAGAAATTGTTAGATCAACAGATTTGAGTGATTATTTCTATGTAATCTTAGTGCCCCATCATTTTTCAGCATGCTCAATCTATTTATGCATTCAGAAATATATTTTAAATAACAAAAATAATGATTTCAAGTATATTTATGTAGCTGGATTCCTCTGAAAAAGTCATTTCTTAGAACAATTAGACAACACCTTTAAATTGTATTTTTGAATGCATAAATAAATTCAACACCTTGAAAACCCTGGGGGACCTCCAATTATAGAGATTCAATCACTCAAATATATAATTCCAACAAATTTTGACTAGATTTTATTAAAAAATGATTGGAAAATATAGTCGTAAAAACTCCAAAAAGTGGAACGTAGACTACACATAAAACAACTCATAGTAATTAAAGTACTTTGTTGATTTGATACCCAAAATCCTTTTGATAGGATTTGTTTCGGTGTCGTCCTTAAACCCCAAGCTACTCTTAATTGCAAGTTGAAGGTTATATATTTATTCCACCATTCCATGATGAAAAGTTGAAAAAGTAGTTGTACTTCAATTTACAAGAGTAAACTAGATACACACTTCAAAATAAATATTCTAAATTAAATAGTGCCTTTAGCCAAATTTTCTTTGTAGGAATTTCAAGATGTTAAAAATGACTATAAAATTTTAAACACAACCATCACATCAAACTTTTTGTGAATACCAATATAAGAGAGGATATAATCTATGTATCCATATAATGCATGAACAATGCATTTTATGTTCATATTTAGAGCATACTCTTATCCTTATTAACCATGGGAGTCATGTTCATTTTAAATATCATTAAAAATTTTTTTTAGTAAATATTGAGTTATTTGTTGAGGGGTGATAGTTCTATCAACATACTTATAATGTACACAAACTTCATGTGATCCCTGTCTATTTGCATTAATATTCTCTCTTGGAAGAATTAGAGAACCTACACTAGGGTTAATTGAATTCCTAATAAAGATGTCACACAGATTCGTAAGGCATTAGATGAAGATGTTGGCACGAGTTAGGTTTTTATAGTGCAAACGTTTAAATTTCACGTACCTCTAAGCTCGCGCCGAGTATACTATGGCTTATGTATATATTATATATATTTTTTTCGAAATTGTTTATGTAATTTTCTAAATTCTTAATTAAATGATATATAACTTTTAGACTTCATGAAAACAACTATTGAGTAAATAAGGGCCTTGGTGCCTTATTACTTAACCAAAGAAAGGGAAAACAATGATAAGGATGTTATAACTATGACAAAACAAGAAATGAAGAAGACATAACCGAAACAAGAATGTGTGGAGTGCATTAGTATTAGATGATAGTCTAAAGCTATAAAGAGAAAACAAATCAAGAAGATAAAAAAGATAGGACAAATCCTAACGACTGCTACAATTGTTCAGAATAGTTGGCAGTGTACAATCATACGCTCTTGAGGTTATAACTAACACTTCCTGTTAAACTCAACAGTTACAACACTGATAATGCCTAAGTGTTGTCTCTGAAAATAAAAAATGGTTTTGCCCAATGGCTTTGTAAAGATGTCTGCGAGCTGATCTCATGAGCCACAAAATTAAAGTGTGATTTCACTATTATTGACTAGCTCGCGTATGAAGTGATAGTGAGTGTCAATGCGCTTGCTTTTCTTATGAAAAACATGGTTTTTTGATAGAGCAATTATTGAAGTATTGTCACAGAAGATAGGAGTTGGTTCATTTTCTGTATGTGACATGTCATTCAATAGTCTTCCCAGCCACACAACTTGACAGGAAGCTGTTATAGTAGCGACATACTCTGCCTCTGTAGAAGATATTGAGACAATGGGTTGCTTCTTTGATGCCCAAGAAATCAGATTCATGCCCATGTGAAAAGCATACCCTGAGGTGCTCTTCCGATCATCTAGGCTGCCTAGAAAATCACTGTCAATGTAACAAGAAAGATGACTATCTGCAGATTGAGTGTACCATAAACCAAAATTGAGTGTGCTAACAACATATCTCAGAATCATTTTCGCCATCTTCTAGTGAGAATCTTTGGGAGACTCCATGAACCTAGAAACAAAGCCGGCTACATACATAATATCAGACCTAGTTGTTGTAAGATACAACAAACTGCCTACTAAACTTTTGTACAAAGTAGAATCCACTGTAGGGCCTTCATCTTGCTTGCTCAATTTTGTGCCTAGGGGTATAGGAGTTTCTACTGGATTGCAATATTCCATGCAAAATCTTTTGATGATGTCTGTTGCATACTTTTACTAACAGACAAAAATCCCTTTGGTTGATTGGTGAACCTCAATCCCCCAAAAATATTTCATTATGCCAAGATCTGTCATCTCAAACTAAGATTTCATGGCATGTTTAAAATTAGATAACTCAAGATTTCTAGTATATATCATGTCATCAAAATATGGATAGACAATCAAAATTTTACCTTGTTGATCTGTTTTGGTGTATAGAGTTGGTTCATTTTGGCTTCTGCTGAAACCACTCTTGATCAGATAAGTATCAATTCTATTGTACCAAGCTCTTGGAGCTTGCTTTAATCCATACAAGGTTTTCTTCAACCGATACACTTTGGTTGGATGCTCTTTGACTTCAAATCCAGGTGGTTGATCCACATAGACCTCTTCTTCTAAGACACCATTCAAGAAAGCTGACTTGACATCCATCTGGTGTACTTTCCACTTGTGTTGAGTTGTTATGGCTAAGAGAGTCCTTACAGTGTCTAACCTTGCTAATGGACAAAAAGTTTCAACATAATCAATGCCTGGTTGCTGTGAGAATCCTTTGGCAACAAGTATTTCTTTGTGTTTTTCAATCTGCCCCTTTTCATTGAGTTTTGTCTTGTACACCCACTTGACACCAATACTTTTCTTATGCTTGGGCAGGTCAACAAGATCCCATGTCTTTTTCTTCTCAATAGAGTCAATTTCTTGGTTCATGGCTTGAACCCAATGTGGCTCTTGATATGCCTCTTTAAAAGATGTAGGTTGACATGACATTAATGTAAAAATATTGCGATGATTAATAGCATCCAACTCCTGATGGATTTGTCTCAAGCTTCGAGTTCGCTGATTTTGGCTTCCAGAGGATGAATTTATGCTTGAAGAAGAGTTGTCCTGAGAATTTTCAGGTTGTCTTTGTACCTGCAATCTTGGAAGGACAAGATGATGTGTTTGTTGTCCTGGATTTTCTGTGTGTTCAGGAAGTGGAAGCAAAGGATTTTCACTGTCCATAGGGCGATTTTTGGACTCACTCCAGAATTGATTTTCAACAAATTTGACATCTCTATTGAGAATGAGTTTCTTTGAAATCAGAATGTAGAGTCTATAGGCTTTGGATGTCTCACTGTAGCCAAGAAAAATGAATTTCTCACTTCGATCATCAAGTTTCTTCCTCAATTCGGAAGGTATGTGAGTGAATGCAATGCATCCAAAGGTCCTAAGATGAGCAAAATTTGGTTTTTTCCCACTCCATGCTTCTTGAGGGATATTCATATTTACGCTAGTGGTGGGGGATCTATTCAGGAGATAAACTGAACATGCTACTGCATTAGCCCAAAATAATTTTTACAGACATTTCTCTTTGAGAAGGATCCTTGCCATGTTCATTATAGTATGGATTTTCCTCTCAGCCACTCCATTTTACTGTGGATTATACCTGGTTGTGGTTTGCATGATTATTGCTTGTGATTTGCAGAAATTTGCAAATTATTTTGAACAATATTCTCCTCCTCCATCTGACCTGAGAATCTTCACATATTTCCCACTCAGTTTTTTATCTTCAGCCTTGAGCTCCTTGAACTTTGCAAAGGTTTCAGACTTGTGTATGAGGAAATAGATCCATATTTTCTTGCTAAAATCATCAATAAATGTTAGAAACTAAAATCTACCACCTATTGACTTTGTTTGCATTGGTCCACATAGGTTAGTGTGAACCAACTCTAAGTGTTGTTTGGCTTGAGTGGAGGACTGTGGAAAACTTGTTCTCTTATGTTTTTCGAGAATGCAAGACTCACATGGGGGATTTTTCTCTTTGAATATAGGTAGACCTTTAACCATGGAGTGCTTATGTAGATGGCTTAGACTCTGAAAGAGTAGATTTCTAAATCTTGCATGACAAATCATAGTTTCATTGGGGGTGGATGCACTTTGTGCATAAGATTGGGTCATATTTGTAGTTCTAAGGGTCAGGGGAAACATTCTATTCTGAGTCATGTGGATTTCAAAAATCAATTTTCTACTGGAAGTTTTTTCACATATCCTACATGATGCTCCTTCAAAAAGTACCTTATAGCCATGTTAAACTAGTTGTCCTACACTTAACATATTATGTTTCAGATCTGGAACGTGATAGACAACATGTATGCATTTTTGTTCATCTTGTTTAGTGAGAATAGGTACAATTCCTTTGCCTTGAACTTTGACTAAAGAGTCATATCCAAGTGTAATATCAGATGAAATAGAAGAATGAATGCATGAAAGTAAATCTTTGTTACCTGTCATGTGATTGATGCATCCATTGTCTAGTAACCAGAGGTCCTTGTGTTGTTCTCCGGTTTTGTGACATGAGAGAAACATCCCATCAGAGGTGTCTCCTTCATGATTTGAGACATGTGCTCTGCATGAGTGTTGATCTGCTTACTTCTTCCTGCATTCAAATTCATAGTGCCCATAATTTTTGCAGTAGTAAGATTTTATGAATGCTTTGTCATTTGATCTCCTCCCTCTACCTCTTTGAGGCTGGAAATTTTGATTCTGATTTTGATGTGTGTGACCTTCACCTGAGTGATGATTTCTTGGACTTCCCTCTCTTCCTATGCCTCTGCCTCTCCCTTTGCTGAAAGAGAATTGAGTCTTGAAGGAATTGGATATTGAATCATCTTCTAGATGTAGTTTGGTCTCATGTGACAACATAGAACCCATTAATTCATCTACTGAAAAGTTTGACAGATCCTTGGATTCAAGGATGGATGTAACCACCATCTCAATTTTCTTTGGAAGACTTCTAAGGAATTTATCAATAATTTGTTGATCAGGTATGGCTTCACCATTCAACCTAATCTGGTTTACAATACCCATGACTCTGGTCATAAATTGATCAACATTTTCAGATTCTATCATTTTTAAGGTCTCAAAATGGGTCCTCAAGGTTTGAAACTTGACTGTTTTGACCTTGTCATTTCTATGGTAGGATGTGATTGGGATGTCCCATGCATGTTTTGAGGTAACAACACCTTTGAGTTTTTAGAAAATCGAATCATCCACTGAGTTTTGAATCCAAAACTTGGTCTTATTCTCTCTTTTCCTATGTTTTTTCTGATCAGTTCTCTCCACATTGGTCATGGCATCTAGATCTGTTGGATCTGGTTCCACATACCCATGATCCACTAGATCCCAACACTCTTGTTCTTGTAAGAAGGATCTCATTATGAGAGACCAAAATTCATAGTTCTTCACAAGCAGAATTGGCCCTTGTGTTAGCCCTAAATGGTTAGAGGTGGCCATTTTTGAAAGAAAATTTAGACAGGTTCTCTTCTTGTTTCCTGCGCATAAAACTTCGTCCTCGAGGGTCCAAACAAACATGCAAAATTCAGACTTTGACTATTTGATATTTGTTGTATCTAACTATCCTAGAACAAGATTTTATAGAGTCAGAACTTCGAGCTAGGTTCTTTATCGAGTGTATCCATTTAATGGCAGAATTGAGTTATCCGATTTTACTCGTGAGGAAAGCCTTATTTATTTTTAACGAAAAGAAATGTTAAATTTACATCCTCATATGACCAAGGGATGAAAACTAGGTGTTAACCCAAAAAGTGCTACTTCGAGAGCTTTGGGCACTTCGGGCTCCAGGCGTTTTAATACGTCAAAACCTATGTTCCTCTGAATAGCCGAACGGGCGAAGTGATCGATGGTCTCAATTTCATGTTGAGATATATGACTCAGAATACTTCGATACCTTGGGAGTTCAAAGATCAACGGTCCTCATACCTCGACAAATTGACGACCAAGATCCTTTTCGGGACTCTGGCCTTCAAGAGTTCCCATCTTCTAACATGCACAAAAATCCGTAGTGTCGAATCTCCGAAGTGACGGGATCAACCTCCACGTGTCCTCTCGATTGGATGGGTGAGATTAGCTCTAGTCTTCAGGCCTTCAGGAGTCCTCACAACACTAGACCGTGTTCTCCTTGAACCCCGAATTAATGAAGTGGAAGATCCTTCGTCCATGTGTCCAACGAGATCAAGGGATGAGATTTACTTAGGAATCCTGGGCTTCGTGAGTTCTGAGGCGCACAACACCAAAAACCTCTGAAGTGTCTATCTTCTGGAGTGTCAGATCTGTCGACATGTGTCCAAAACGTTCAACGGTTCAGATTGTCTTCAGGCTTTGACAACTTCTTCACTTTGTAAACCCTCTAGAGTGTTAAGTCTCTGAAGCAAGGGATCTGGTGCCACGTGTCCTCATTGATGGAGGGTCCAGATGAACTTTGGGCTTCGAGCCTCTAGAAGTTCTCGCTTCACACCTCTGACTTTCTTTTGAAGTGGCTATCCTCCGGAGAACATGATATCCTGCCACGTGTCCATTGAGTGATCAATGGCCTCGATTAACTCTGGCTCCTAGTCCTTTGGGCCTCCATACCTCTTCTAATATGCTTCCATGTGGCCTTTCCACCGACGACCTCGATGCGCTCCGCTCTTCGGAGCTTCGGGCAACTGGTGACCTTTAGCACTTGTTTCCTCTCGAAGTTCTTACTTTCTGGACTCCAGGATCTGTTGACACACGTCCTTTGCAAATGGATGGTCTTGATTCACTTTGGTACTTCCTGTGACTTGTCTCCTCTGTGCCTAAAAATAGAAAACCTCCGAACTTCCGAAGTCTGAAGGAGGATAAGGGTTAAACACCATGCGACTTACCTAGATCCGACAACTGTTGATCCACTCACTTAGATCCGATGATTGGGATCTGTTCTCCTTCTGCATGCTTCTCGAACTGTCTCGACTTGATATGATGGCCCATATATGTTCCCGTGGCCGATCCAACGACTGCTCTAGCTTCTCCTCTGCTACTTCTGCAACTTCCTCCTGAAGAAGGGATTTCGCAAATTCTTGAAATGCTTCATCCTTCTGTAGGTTTGCCTCCACGCGTTGTGTTGTCTCCAACATTCATTTAAGTGAACTGCTCTCTAATCTCTGTGAAGAGTCTTACCTCCCGTGCTCTGATACCATGACAAAACAAGAAATGAAGAAGACATAACATGAACAAAAATGTGTGGAGCGCATTAGTATTAGATAATAATCTAAAACTATAAAGAGAAAACAAATCAAGAAGATTAAGAAGATAGGACAAATCCTAACGACTGGTACAGTTTCCCAAAACAACTGACAATGTACAGTCATACGTTGTTAATGTTATAACTAACAAGGTCCACCATTGAGCAAATAAGGGCTTTGATATCTAGGAAAAACAATGATAAGGATAATTTCTCATAGTTAGAAACTTATAATATAAATATGTGTTATATATGTTTCCTTGTGTAGTGTTGGAAAACAAATGGTTATAATTATTGTTCACTGTTGTAATTTTATATGAATCTTTTTTTTTTAACAATTTAGACATTTTTTAATTTTTGATTTTAAATTTTGTATTAATTTATTTTTGGTTAAAATAATGTAACACTGCTTTACTATAACTATATGTCAGTTATGACAAATATAAGAAGTTCACATTTATATTTCATTTGGTCAGTTATGATATATATAAGAAGTTAAAATTTATATTTTATTTGTCATCCAAGTGGACCTACTCAACAAATTAAATCAACAATGGTACGTATTTTATTGAAATGAATGTGGGTGAATGCAATGTATAAATAAAATATCTATGACACTTCAAAAATTTGTTCTTCAAATTTACCTAGTCTATTCTTTAGTGACTTGGAAAATAACAAATCAAAATATCCATTTATTCAAATTGGAAATTATCCATTTACTTAAATTTAAAATAAAAATTAATTGATTATATATTTTTTCCACATAGATTTATTAATAATTGAATTTAATCTTAATCTTGTTAAAGAGTTGATTTTGTTCCTTTTAAATCCACTTCTTAAGAGAAAATCCTAGTTCCTCTTTGCTTTTCAATGTATGTTTGTCATTGCATGCATGTGATATTGAATTTAATTTTGTTGAGGAGTTTATTTTGTTCCTTTTAAATCCACTTCTTAAGAGATAATCCTAGTTCCTCTTTGCTTTTCAATGTATGATTGTCATTGGATGCATGTGATGGTATCAATGCATGTGGTGTTGATCTTTTGTCTTTCTAGATAAGCAGTGAACATATTTTATTTCCCTAGGTTCAAGGCATGCACTTTCATGGCACAATTTTGTATAAAGAATGTATTTTTCATGAAGCAGTCATAAGGAAAAATTCTCCTTGGATGTGAAATTCAGTAACAATCGCTCATCATCTTCCTCATTCATTCATTAGTTTTTCTACTTGTGATTAGTTTTTATACTTGTAATGCAAATTCGTGAGTATTGATATCTTAAGACTAAATTTTATTAAAAAATAAAATGGTTTGCATGATGGAAGAACATTTGGCTTTATGAGAGAGATTTTAGATTTGTTATCAAACAATGAATTCTTATTGGATGCATGATATGAGTTGTTTTTCTTTAGATTTGATCTCTTAGCACTAAATCTTATAAAAAATGAAATAATTTGCGTGATGGAATGACATTTGGCTCTATGAAAAAGACTTCAGATTTGTCATCAAACAATGAATTCTGAATTCTTATTGCATGCATGATATGCCATAATTAATTGTTTTTCTTTAGATTAAATGCAATGAATCCTTCGAATGGAAAAACATAGAGAGAATTTTAACGTAGAGGAGGTGGTGGTGCAACAACAAGAGTAACAATTGCATATCTCAATCACATATCCATTGGATTTTGTGAAGATTTGATTGGCATCACAAGAAATTTTAGTGGGATTAGGAGACCATGCTTTCGAGTTTGAGCATTTTGTAGATTTTTTTTGAATTATATGTTTGAGAAAGCTTTTTTGAGTTTTGATTCATATTGAAGAAACTCAAAAAATTATTGAATTTAAACATTTTGTATTATATGTTTCACGAGGTCTCTAGGATAATATAGAATGTTTAAAATGTATTTATATGTTGGAACCTAGTAATATTTCATTTAACATCCACATGTAATATATCGTGTCTTATAACTTAATTTTGAGATGTGTCTAGGGATATGCCAAGTATCAACTTGGTTAAGCAAGAGAATTTGGAATGCTTGTAGGGGCTTCCAATATATCTCTAATGTTTCAAGTTTGTATGGTTTTATTTTTGTAAATGCATCCAAAATCTAATAGTTGTCATTTTCTAGGTGACTAACATTTATAATTAGAGTTCGTTATGTTGTTAGGGACTTAATCTCCCTAACTTCTCACGTAGGTAGAATAATATATTCTTCATGTAATAAAGGTTGACATTAGTTAATAATTCTTATTTAATAATGTGAACAAGTCTAATGTAAGAAGACTCAATAGAAGCTTTCGCTTCTAGAAAGATCTTCCTCTACAATGTTCTTTAGAAGATAGAATCAATATAAATCAGAGTAGGAGGCATGAGAAAGCCTTGTATTGAGAATTATTGTAATAGAGTGTTTCTCTGCTAGAGGTTTCCCCCTCGAAGTGCCAGGTGAACATTGCTTTCTATCAATAAAGGTATCATTTTTGGTGTTTTGGTTCTCTACATTTTGTTGATCTGCTGGTATTTGCTACAATGTTTCTATTTTTTTCTATTTATAATAGATAGGGTACCTAAAAAGTGGTATTAGAGCACTTTCCTCTATAGAATCTATGACAATATTTTTCCAAGGTAGAGACTTGTATTGTCAGCATCTTTAAAGCACATAGATTTTTCGCTAATTGGGTAAAATTGCAGTGGGGAAGACTACACGCAGGAAATACAGACGATTTCACAGGTTTACTTAGAAACAAATGTTTCACCTTGTTGGTACCCCTCGAGTAGTATTGCATCAGAAAGAATCTGTACACAACCATCACTCCCACGTACCTTTAGGTATATCAGGAGTCCCCTGGGTCTCCTGAAACCAACTATAGATCAGTAGATCGATCGCATGAATGTTATAGTGACACCAAGAAAAAGACTAAGGAAAATACTCTCTGGTACTTAAGTAATCAGGTAGTATGGCTAAGGGTACAGTCGATCCTCCTTAGTTGGTTCCCTAGGATATTGGGTTGAATACTACTGGATAAGTGCAAGAAGTTCATGGCCGAAAATGTGGAAAGCCATGCAATAGGAACACACACTCGAAAGAACAAGTGTGCATTCTTAGGAACGTGCATGCATTCTTAGGAACGCACAGGCGTTCCTAAAGCCTTAGGTTTGGAGGTGGCCGAACCTCCACGAGGCATGCCATGTAGGTTTAGTTGAAAGAAATTTTGCGCATTCTTACTAATATTTTTTTAAAAGAGGTTGTGAGCATGATTTGTGGTCATTGTGCACAAACCATGCTCACATTTCTACTCTTATTGAGTGAATTGAGGAGCTGGAGAGGGAGGATATTGTCCATGTATGTTTAATTTATCATATTTTAACTCGATTTATTCATTTCCAATTTATTTTTTTGCTTCCAAGAATCAAAATTAAAAAACCAACCTAATTTATATGCCATGGATTTTAAATTGCAACATGTATAATATAATGGAACCTTGAGACAATGTAAACCTCTCAGAAGAAAACTAAGAAGATCAAAACCCCAACCCACCACAACCACCCAATGTAAGTACTCAAATTGAAGAGGGGTTGGATATATTAAGAACCCTTGAGGAACAATTAAGGGACACTAGAGATCCTAACAGAGTCTCCTTGGCCACTTCTTTCGACATCATTGTGAATTCCATTGCAAGTTCCCAACGAAAATTGACCTCTATTTCTTATTATAGGGAAATAATTTATGAGTACTACAACATTGGTTTGGGTAGAAACCAAGTGAAAGAGTTGGGCATTTCAAAACCACAAACATACTTTATTTTTAGGGATCCTAGAACTAGACAATAACTATCATTGAACAAGAAATGCATCTCCATTGACTGATGCATCCATCCCCATATAAGTCAAAATTGGATGGATAGGTGGTATATGGTTTTTGATAAACCTCCTTGCAATAACAGGGAGGTGCCCTTATATTTTATGAAAAAATTATGGGTTGAGTTTATTATGGGTAAGCATGTCAACTACTTTGACATTGGAGAATTCTAGGGGGTGGTTCTAGGTTTCACACAGGATCAAGCACATGTCATGCGCGACACTGTGTTAGGTCCTCTTCCCCCAAGCGAAGGCTTGACCCCCCTATCGAACATCCTCCTGCTGTAGAGAGCTTGCAACAGGCAAAACTAGCCATTTCATCATTAACTCGTAGCCTAGTGAAACAAAGTAAATTTGTTGCACTATCTGGGCAGGAGGTGCCTTCTAGTGACATTGATAGAGGGGTTGGAGGTTCAACATGCATGGCAAATTACAATGAGGAAAGGGCACATGGAAATAGAATCCATCCATGTGAACCTCACAGATGATCGAGGTGTGGGAAGACATGCTATGGGCCAATAAAGACCAGTGGATAACATAGCTTCATGGAGGAGGTTAGTATCATAACCCTATTTATGTTCTTCATCATTATATATTTACTTTTTGTTATGTGTATTTATATCATTTTTTCATTATATGTTGTTTTGCAGTTGTTACGTCCTAGCAGTAAAACCTTTACGTCGATGGATGTTAGAATATAGAAGATTGTGCTCGTTTTACCATTGACGATACCCTTGTCACCCAACCATAGGCCGAAGCCACCCTCCGAGCACCTTGACCTTGACAGAGAAGAGAATCCTGGTAGCAATCCACTAGCCAAGAGAGGCTAATGCACCAAGCAAGAATAGAAACCAAGCTGAACAGATAATCCCACCCAGAGGCTAGCACACACCTTCCCAGAGACTTGCGCACAAGATGCTATTGCACCTGCGCAGATCCAGTTCTCTCTGCAATTGCTGAGATGTGAATAATGAGAACTGGCGCCCTTTATTTATAGTAGTATGGGCAGTTTTACTGGGGTCGACTTCTCTTTCTGGGTACTAATAAATTCATTTTAAATATATTTCTGCAGCCGACAACTTGTCTAGGGTTTCCTTCATTTCTTTGCTTCCTTCTGGAATATTCTAATCTCGTCATAGGTCACAATAGAGG
>SNQJ01S0107190.1:18545-29703 GCA_010110895.2 Picea sitchensis
ACCTGGAACATGCATAACATTTTTCAATTGAAATGGTTTACCTGACTCCCTCTGAAAGGTAATGGTACCAATACCAGTTGCACTATATCATCCATCATCACCCATCTCTATATGCATTCTGAGATCTTTCTCCTCCAAGTCAATGAAAGACTCTTTATCTCTTTTCATGTGGAATGAAGCACCACTATCCAAATACCACATCGATCCTGATGCACTTGAATCCATGCATGTGATCAAAGTGAAGTCAAGCTCAAATTGTGAGACAAGAGCCTCACCAGTTGCAGATCCAACAACTGTCTTGTTCTTCTTCTTCTGTGGATAGTTAGTAGTGAGATGCCCATATTCATGACAGTGAAAACACTTCACTTTGGACAAATCCAGCTTCTTGACTTTAGACTCAGATTTTGGATGGAATTTCTTCCCTTTCCCTTTCCTTGCCTTGGTAGTCAAAGTACAATCCTCTTCATTATCACGCTTTGATGAAGATCCATCTCTGGTGTTCCGCCTAAACTCCTCTTGCACTAGATCCGACCATAGTCATTCCCAATCCAGCAATTTTTCCCTTCCATTGACAGAGTCTTGATAATTATGCCAACTCTTAGGAAGCCCTAGGAGCGCCAAGCTCACCAAATCATCAGCGACGACTGTTATTCCCACACTTCCAAGCTCATCTCGACATTGGACAAACTTCGTGAGATATTTTGGAATGGTGTCACCTTTCTCCATCTTGATCTTTCTAAGTTTATCTTTGAGCGCCAATTTCCTATGGTTGCTACTGTTTTGGAACAAATCTGTCAAAACCTTCCACATGTCATATGGTGTGGTTTTCCCATGGAGACTTGAGACAATGTGGTCTCATACTCCCTCCAACAGAATCCTCCTCGCCTTTGCTACTTTCTTTTTCCATGCATCAAGATTTGTAGTGTCTGTCGCATCCAGATTAGGAACATTTGTGTCAATGTAACCCTTCAAGACATTGTATTCGACCACTGCTTCCATCCTGTCCTTCCAAGCAATGTAGTTAGAGCTTCCCTCGAGTGCATACTCCAACCTCAAGCCATTGAAATCCATTTTCTATCTTGAATCAAGTGTCACACCAAGAAAATCTTGCAAATTCGAATGTTATCCAACCCAAAACTCAAGTGCTGCAATCCCTCTTCCCTGGGAGGTTTTCACCCCACCTAAGAGTAGCCTGAGGGAAGTTCGCACCCTGCTTGTGTGTAGCCTACGAACTTGCCTGGGAAGTTCGCACCCTGCTTCACTGTAGGGTGAGGAAAGTTCGCACCCTGCTTCACTATAGCCTGCAAGAATGCCAATGAAGTTCGCACCCTGCCTTTGTCTAGTGTGAAAGAATTATTGTTCCTAAAAATGAGCGTATTTTTCAGTACTAGAGTTCGTACCCTCCAAGAGAAGTGACCCGCGAGAACAAGATTTTGTTTGCACCTCACTTCTGTAGCTCCGTGGCCTCCGTGGCTCTGATACCATGTAGAAATTTTCAATACAAATTAAGTATTTCCTGTAATTCTCCTAATCTAACAATTTATGCCACTGTTAAATACAAAATCGCTTCTACTAATATTCTTGTGGAAAATTAAACCACGATCACAACCACAATCACAAAGTGAAATATCAAGAACACACAACACAAAATTTTTACCGGGAAAGCGTAAAGCTAAAACCCCACTATTATATATTATGTATATCATGAATCATGAAAAAATCTCATACAAAGCTCTAATCCAAGAGATCCCAGTACAATACAATCGTCTCACACTGTCATACACAAATCAACAAATACATGTGCCAATTTCCGTGTCCAGACAACCTGCCTCCTCTGCACAATCTCTGCAATTCAAATTCTCACAAATGAATCATTCACAAATTACCTAGTTTTCACATGCTCATAAGCATATCCACTGCATGTGTGATCAAATCACAACTGATAGCCAAATTGTCCCTTTCACCTGTTATCTCAACTGGGTCTCCACTGGATCTGACATGCATGTAGTTAACTATGGTGAATCTTCAGTTGCATGTGAGTTCACTAATTAACTGAACTCTCACCAGTGCATGTTTAGTTACAACTAGTACAACTGATCTTAACTTACTTAACTACACTTATGATTCTGTTACAAATCCAACTCACTCAGTTATGAATGAAATAATAGATTAATATTTATTGTCTAATTTAATTAAGGGAAAAGTAAATTAGACACATATTTCTTGGTGACTTTTCAACACAAATAAATGGATCAATATTTTGAGCTCCACCAAGTTCCTTAATATGGATGTGTGACTCCTACTTTATTTTATCTTAAACAAGAGTCCTATCAATGGTACCAATGGGTGCTCAAAATAAGATCATGAGGAAGGGCATACTCATGGGAAGAATTTGTTGGTGACATGATGACTCATTAAGAAAATATATGGACCAAGGATTGTTTTAGCCAAGTAAATAAGTTACACCATGTGTGTTCAGTTATCGAATACAATATGCAACACCATTGTCTATCTACATGAGTCAATAAGTCGAACGAGGATCAACTTATAAATTGCATATTAGAGGCTTGAAGGATGTGATTTATCAGAAGATCAAAGTTCACCACCTAAAAACATGAATCAAGCCATCCAAATGTCTAAATGCATTGAGGTAAAACTCTTGGATACCTACAAATTATAAGGATGTTCATTAGGGTCATGAGAAAGAGGCATAACCATTACTATTGCATCATCACACACGACTCATATTTCCCCACAACAAGCAATTCCAAAACGTTGAACCAAGGGATTTTCCTAATTTTATGATAGAAAGTGGTCCTAGGATCACAAATGTAAGGACAATCATCTCATGGTAATTGAAGATAACACAAATGAATATTTTGAAGAGGAGAGAACCTTCAAAATCATTCCATAGAAAAATCCACAAGCACCATATCACTACATGCCCTAGCAGGTATCAACACCCTTCAAATACTCAAAATTTAAGGAGACATCAAGAAGACAATGTGATTATGTTGATTGACACAACAAGTAATCAAAACTTCATTGATAGGAAGTTGGTGGAACCCCTGAATTAATTTATTTTCCTCGTATCTAGCTTTCAAATTATGAGCACAGATGGGAATGTTGTAACTAGTAAATTTGGATGGTTTATTTCATAGATCCTCAATAACTCTACCTAGGTTTCATGTGGGTTTCCATTCTGCATGAGATATATTTTACTATGGCCTCATGGATACCATCTCGAAATTAACATTTATGGTCATTTTCAAGAAAAAAAAAGAATCATTTTAGGGATTCAGATAGTCTTGTGCCCTCCATGAGTAGAAAGAAAGAAATTAGTGAAAAACTAAGAGATTGGAGAGCTTGTAACTATGAAATTACTTATTTTGGCGGCATGATGTTAACCCCTGGGTATCTCCACTCCACAATCGTTATCGAGTTTGGACGGATAGGGCTCCTATTCCTTTGTCGGTGTCCAAATTTGTTGGATAGTGCCTCCTTCGACTCTCTCTGTCATTGGCGAGGGGATTTTCTATGCTCGTCGTGGGGTTTCTCTTCTCTACTAGTCTTGGTCAGAATGGGCGTGACCACTCCCTCTCTGCTAGTCTTGGAATGGGCGGGGTTTTGCTTCCAGATTTACTAGTCTTGGCCCGCGGAATGGGTGTTGGCTTCTACTCTACTAGTATGAATGAGCGCGCAAGAGTTTATTGAAATTTTGTTTAAATTTTTGTTGTTTTAGTTTTTATATTTTATTGTATTAAATATAATTAATATATATATATAATATATTAAATAAAATGAAAACTTTATATAATATTAAAACTTAAAACTTAATATCTATTAAACCTTAATATTAATATGAAAACTTAATAGAAATCTATTAAACCACATCCTAAGATGGGGAGGAGCTACCAATTATATTCTTTAATCAATGATCTTTCCTACTATGACTAAGCCTGTAACAATTAACAAAATTTACCTCCTTTTTGAGATCCCAAATCTATAATGAGAAAATGATGGTTGGGTCTAGGAAGAGGTGATGTTTAAGTTGGTATGATGATTTCCTTCCCATGACCTATCACATCTCCCTACCATAACATATTTTCTTGAATATTTACCCCAACAATTAGCTTTAAGGAAACAAATATTTTTATGGTGTTGATTAAACAATGAATGAAAAGAGGGATTGATTGATTGATTGCATATAAACATAAATGGATGGACGAAAGTGGTTAAAAAGGGGGATATCCACTAGGCCAAAAAATTTGGATCCATCGCTTAACCCTATAAGAATAGTTTAGCTCCATAGCCATCATAGGTTTGATCCAAGAGAAGCTTGCTAGCCTTAATGGTGTGTTTGGGGATCAGCCTAGCATTTCCTAACCCATTGTTCAATAGGGGAGTGGGGGAAGTTATCCACCCCAAAATTTGGTTTATTTTCAAACATCCATGTGTAGTGGCTCTCGTAAGAAGCCAATAAACATGAATTTGATTGATTATTTCTCACCCCATATGCATATTGTGAATCCTCAAAACTCGTTTGACACTTTTGAGTGGAAAAGTAATGAGACAGTTTTTTTTAAGGTTCCCATTGAAGATATTATCATGGAATGTTTGGGGGATTACTAACCCCTATCATAAATCCATGGTTTAGATAGTAAGTTGAGATGTTTCTTATGGAATTGATTTTTTTCATTTATAAGAGTTAGAGTTACCAGGTTTCAACTTTATTCAACACTTTGAGTAATTTGTCCAAATTATTTCAAAACAATTCATTGGGGCTTTGGTTCAATTGGTTTATTCCAAAAAAAGAAACAAGTAGGTTTTGAAAAAACTAGATAGATCATAACTTCTTCTTCTTTCACCATGAGAGAATATGGTTAGAATAGGTAGTGGGATATATCACTTTATCTAATCACTAGTTGATATTTTTCTCCATTTCCTAGGGATTTGAAAGCCCACAGTGTTGAACTCTTAATTCGAGTTGAACATCTCTCATTTGAAGCATAAATCACATGTTGAATCTATCAAAAGAATATGGAAGCTAATTCCAAGGCCCCGAGGGGACAAAGGTTGAATTCTTTGGTGGGAATATTACATTAGAAAAATCATTTCCTTTCTTAGATGTTATGGTAGATAGTTGACAACATTTAGAAGAATAAAATACAAGGCAATATTGGAAGAGCTCGAGGAAATTTCAAGAATTCCTCAGCTTATCCCCTCAGTGCATAACAACTGACCAAACAATGACAAATACTAAAGGTTGATGAGACATATAAAGTAAGGGGGGTGGCAAATAAAAGTTGGGTTCCATTGGCTTAAGACATGTGAGAATCCTACTATGATATTTTTGAAAGATGTGACTTCCAAATAATTTGTGAATCATATTAAGGCCCTCAAAATAAAAAACAATAGAATCATTGACCAAGGGAACGTTGAAAAGGATTATGTTAATCATTACAAACTGGTTTTTCAATCTCAAGGAATTATAACAAAGGAAAGAAAGTTGTATATGGAAAATTGTGTTGATGTAGTCCCAAGAAAGTCGATGCAAAAGGAATAATGGGTATGTGATCAAAGGCTTATAATGTTGGTTGAATTAATGACTACCCTCAAAGAGATGGTTGATGATCAATTTCTCACATGAGACTACTTTCCACTCTAGTCGTTGAGGATTCCCTTTTGCACTAACCCTTTATGTGATGGTTATTGAAACCCTTAACTACCTCATCCAAAAAAAATGTCTTGGTGGATTATCTGAGGCTTGCAAATGGAAAATTTGTATATGACTCCTTCCTTACTATCCTAGAAGAGAAACAGTCACCAGACAATAACATGGTTTTCTTGCAATTTTTTTACAAATCCTTTGGATCAAAATTTCCTTGGGCCAAGAATTAATGTTACCATCATAGTTAGTAGGAAACCCTAAGTTGACTAGTAGGACAGGGATGGACATACATAATGTTAAAATAATTTATTTGCTCATTTTCACATAGGGAATTAATGTTACCATCATAGTTAGTAGGAAACCCTAAGTTGACTAGTAGGACAGGGATGGACATACATACTATTAAAATAATTTATGTGTTTTTATGCCTATGGATGATTTCCATGATGATATGATGATGGAATAAAGTGGGTGTGTGAGTGAAATTTGAGTCTAGAAACCATCCCATGTCATTAAGGTATGTGAATAGCTTATCCATGTCAAATTTCAATGCATACAGATACAGTTTGAAAAAACTTCAACGTTGGCCCCATTCACATGTCATTGTTGCCCGCCTCTAGTATTTTAATGGTGTTGATTAAGCAATCAACGAAAAAGAGGGATTTTTAATCACAAATATGAAATATATACATTGTATATAAATTAATGTATAACCTGAAAGAAAAATGAAGAAGGACTAACGAAAACTTTAAACTTGCATCAACCAAATTGTGTACTTTGAAAGAAAATTAGGGTTTATGGTTTACATGATGAATTGATAATGGAAGAAAGTGGGTGTGTGAGTGAAATTTGAGTCCAGAAACCCTCCCATATAGTTAAGGCATGCAAATAGTATATCCATGACAAATTTCAGTGCATACATAAACTGTTTGAAAACAATTCAGCGTTGGCCCCATTCACACGTCACTATTGTCGGTGTCTAGTCCTAGTACAATTTATGTTCCTTGTTATGTGTTCCTAGTTCCTCATTCCTTGACCATTGTGTAGTCCCCAAGATCCATTATTTTTGTACAAAATTACATACTAATGGCATAAAATGTCCCACACAAAGACCAAATTAATATCCGCTACATAAGTCTTTTGTCTTTTTTCAAGGACTATGTAACAGATCTCAATTCTAAGAAGATTCAAATAGGAACTAAGAACCTTAAGTTCTTTCCTTAACCATGGGTGACATAACACTGTCATTCAATAGTAAAAATTTTACATTTCATTGTTTGGCATCATGTGTACTGAGGGCTTGAGCACCATATCCACAAAGGAAACATACCAAGAATATTTGTCTTATGAACAAGATATGGTACTATCCATTTTGAGGTTTGGCATAGAGATTGTTATTATATAATACACTACATTGCACCATAATATAATCCCTACACTCCTTGAAAACCATGTAAAACCATTCAAATTAGACACAATATTCTTGCGACGAATTAGCTATACTATCGACAAACTTTTTTCGTCGATAGTATTGCAAATTTGTCGCAAGATTATTTACATTTGTCTCTCTTGCGACGATATGAAATGATGCTTGTATTCATTTCATATTTGGTTTATAAACTTGAAATATCAATTTGATACTTTGCAAGCTAGTTGGACCTTCAGTCAAATACAAATATGAAACTTGGAATCATTAGCATATCTACTAGAACATATGAAAAATAGGGTTTATGATTTCCATGATGAATTGATGATGGAAGAAAGTGGGTGTGTCAGTCAAATTTGAGTCCAGAAACCCTCCCATATTTTTAAGGCATGCGATTAGTCTATCCAGGTCAAATTTTAATGCATACAGATACAGTTTGAAAACATTTCAACGTTGGCCCCATTCACATGTCATTATTGCCCGCCTCTAGTATCTTGATGGTGTTGATTAAGAAAGAAATGAAATAAAGGGATTTTTAATCACAACTATGACATATATACATTGTATATACATTAATGTAGAACCTAAAATAAAAATGAAGAAAGACCGACGAAAGCCTAAAACTTGCGTCAACCAAATTGGGTACTCTAGAAGAAAATTAGGGTTTATGGTTTACATGATGAATTGATGATGGAATAAAGTGGGTGTGTCACTCAAATTTGAGTCCAGAATACCTCCCATATCATTAAGGCAAGAAAATATTCTATCCATGACAAATTTCAGTGCATATAGAAACTGCTTGAAAAAATTTCAACGTTGGCCCCATTCGCAGGTCCTTGTTGCCGATGTCTAGTCCTCGTGCAATTTTCATTCCTCGTTCACCATTCATCGTTCCTCGTTCCTTGACCATGGTGTAGTCCCCAAGATCCATTATTTTTGTACAAAATTACATACTAATGGCATAAAATTTCCCACACAAAGACCAAATTAATATCCTCTACATAAGTCTTTTGTCTTTTTTCAAGGACTATGTAACGGATCTCAATTCTAAGAAGATTCAAATAGGACCCAAGAACCTTAAGTTATTTCCTTAACCATGGGTGACATAACAATGTAATTCAATAGTAAAATTGTTACATTTCATTGTTTGGCATCGTGTGTACTGAGGGCTTGAGCCACCATATCCACAAAGGAATCATACCAAAAATATTTATCTTATGAACAAGATATGGTACTATCCATTTTGAGTTTTGGCATAGAGATTGTTATTATAGACTACACTACATTGCACCATAATATAATCCCTACACTCCTTGAAAACCATGTAAAACCATTCAAATTAGACACAATATTCTTGCGACGAATTAACTATACTATCGACGAACCTTTTTCGTCGATAGTATAGAAAATTTGTCGCAAGATTATTTACATTTGTCTCTCTTGCAATGATATCAAATGATTCTTGGATTCATTTCATATTTGATTTATCAACTTGAAATCTCAATTTGATACTTTGCAAGCTAGTTGGACCTTCAGTCAAATACAAATATGAAACTTGGAATCATTAGCATATCTACTAGAACATATGAAAAATAGGGTTTATGGTTTCCATGATGAATTGATGATGGAAGAAAGTAGGTGTGTCAGTCAAATTTGAGTCCATAAACCCTCCCATGTCATTAAGGCATGCGATTAGTCTATCTAGGTCAAATTTCAATGCATACAGATACAATTTGAAAACATTTCAACATTGGTTGCATTCACATGTCACTGTTGCCCGCCTCTAGTATCTTGATGGTGTTGATTAAAAAATCAATGAAATAGAGGGATTTTTCATCACAAATATGACACATATACATTGTATATACATTAATGTAAAACTTGAAAGCAAAATGAAGAAAGACCGACGAAAGCCTAAAACTTGCGTCAACCAAATTGGGTACTCTGAAAGAAAATTAGGGTTTATGGTTTACATGATGAATTGATGATGGAATAAAGTGTGTGTGTCACTCAAATTTGAGTCCAGAAACCCTCCCATATCATTAAGGAATGCCAATAGTCTATCCATGACAAATTTCAGTGCATATATAAACTGTTTGAAAAAATTTCAATGTTGGCCCCATTCGCAGGTCCATGTTGTCGGTGTCTAGTCCTCATGCAATTTTCATTCCTCATCCATCGTTCCTAATTCCTCGTTCCTTGACCATGGTGTAGTCCCAAATATCCATTATTTTTGTACAAAATTACATATTAATGGAATAAAATGTCCCACACAAAGACGAAATTAATATCCGCTACATAAGTCTTTTGTCTTTTTTCAACGACTATGTAACAGATCTCAATTATAAGAAGATTCAAATACGACCTAAGAACCTTAAGTTCTTTAATTAACCATGGCTGACATAACATTTTCATTCAATAGTAAAATTTTTACATTTCATTGTTTGGCATCATGTGTACTGAGGGCTTGAGCCACCATATCCACAAAGGAAACATACCAAGAATATGTGTCTTATGAACAAGATATGGTACTATCCATTTTGAGGTTTGGCATAGAGATTGTTATTATAGACTACAATACATTGCACCATAATATAATCCCTACACTCCTTGAAAATCATGTAACACCATTCAAATTAGACACAATATTCTTACGACGAGTTAGCTATACCATCGACGAACTTTTTTAGTCGATAGTATAGCAAATTCGTCGCAAGATTATTTACATTTGCCTCTCTTGCGACAATATCAAATGATGCTTGGACTCATTTCATATTTGGTTTATCAACTTGAAATCTCAATTTTATACTTTGCAAGCTAGCTGGACCTTCAGTCAAATAAAAATATGAAACTTGGAATCATTAACATATCTACTAGAACATATGAAAAATAGGGTTTATGCTTTCCATGATGAATTGATGATGGAAGAAAGTGTGTGTGTCAATCAAATTTGAGTCCAGAAACCCTCCCATATCGTTAAGGCATGCGATTAGTCTATCCAGGTCAAATTTCAATGCATATAGATACAGTTTGAAAACATTTCAATGTTGGCCCCATTCACATGTCACTGTTGCCCGCCTCTAGTAGATTGATGGTGTTGATTAAGAAATCAACGAAATAGAGGGACTTTTCATCAAAACTATGACGTAGATACATTTTATATACATTAATACACAACCTGAAAGAAAACTGAATAAAGACCAACGAAAGCCTAAAACTTGCATCAACCAAATTGGGTACTCTGAAAGAAAATTAGTGTTTATGGTTTACATGATGAATTGATGATGGAAGAAAGTGGGTGTGTCACTCAAATGTGAGTCCAGAAACCCTCCCATATATTTAAAGCATGTCAATAGTATATCCATGACAAATTGCAGTGCATACATAAATTGTTTGAAAAAAATTCAATGTTGGCCCCATTCGCAGGTCCTTGTTGTCAGTGTCTAGTCCTCGTGCAATTTTCGTTTATCATTCATCATTACTCATTCCTTGACCATGGTGTAGTCCCAAAGATCCATTATTTGTGTACACAATTACATACTAATGGCATAAAATGTCCCACACAANTTTGTCTTTTTTCAACGACTATGTAACAGATCTCAATTCTAAGAAGATTCAAATAGGACCTAAGAACCTTAAGTTATTTCCTTAACCATGGGTGACATAACACTGTCATTCAATGGTAAAATTGTTACATTTCATTGTTTGGCATCATGTGTACTGAGGGCTTGAGCCACCATATCCACAAAGGAAACATACCAAGAATATTTGTCTTATGAACAATATATGGTACTATCCATTTTGAGGTTTGGCATATATATTATTATTATAGACTACACTACATTATACCATAATATAATCCCTACACTCCTTGAAAACCATGTAACACCATTCAAATTAGACACAATATTCTTGCGACGAATTAGCTATACTATCGACAAACTTTTTCCGTCGAAAGATTATTTACATTTGTCTCTCTTGTGACGATATCAAATGATGCTTGGATTCATTTCATATTTGGTTTATCAACTTGAAATCTCAATTTGATACTTTGCAAGCTA
>SNQJ01S0107191.1:0-29767 GCA_010110895.2 Picea sitchensis
AGCTTGTTGGGCAAATCAGACTGATGATGTTGGGGTATTGGATGGAGAAAAAATAGAAGCTCCAGATCAAGACAATCCAAGAAATACACACATCAAAAATACCTCAACATATGCAAATGAAGGTTGGACAATAGTAAGAAAGAAGAAGACATCGCATGCCCACATCTCAACCAACGGTAACATGAAGTCACGCCCATCAGTTAGCCAAATCAACGAGCTCCTCCCCGTCAGGTTAATTTAGATGGAGTGTGTTTTCACTTTTATCCTCGAAGATTTTTTCTGAGTATATTCAGTAAGGTTGTTTTATGTGAAGTTTTCGTTTGACTATTTGAAACAGTGATTATTAGCTTGTAATAGTGGTTTAATTGAGGCCCTCTATTGGCCTAAATTTTGAAGGACATTGTAACTCGTAAGCGGTTTTTGATGACGCCTTTTTGATAATACAAATTTTGCAGTTAGACTAAAGAGGTATACATACCCTACCCCCCTCTAGATTTGAACTTGTGACCTCTTATGAGGAAACACATGTTCTTAACCATTACACTCATTCAAGCTGTACAAAAATCTAATATTTATTTTTAGTTGATTGTTATATTTTCTTTGAAATTTAGTAGCGTAGATCATCTCAAACTTGAATTTATCAAACATTGATTTTTTTTTATAACTTCTAATTCAACCCTTCTAAATGCTTAATTCTTTTGAGTTTAAAATATTTTCTTATAATTGAGCAGATTTTATTTTTGTTATTAATATTTTTATAATTGAGTAGACTTTAATTTTTCTCAATATTTAATTTAATGTTATCTAATCAATGTGACAACGTCTCTACCGTATTGGATTATAAAACATGCAACAAACTTTGTTTTTTCTTTTAAATCTATAATATTAAAATCAATTTATTTTAATACATTTAAATTCATTAACCTTAAAATACATTTCTCAACTAAGTCACCATACAGTTCCATTGGAGTGGGTTTCTAATTGGTCAAAGGCACCTAAAACAGGGAAATAATAATATCTTATTGTGGGAGGTTATCTTGAGTAGAAATTATTGATTTTGATTGGTAAATTCAATACTTCCAAATTGAACTTCTCTCGTCACTCTTTTTATATGGCTTATTGGCAATTAATATTCTAGTTTTGCAAGATAACATCAAATGATTTTTAAATTCTTATTGAAGTTCAAAATATATTTTGGAATCCTTTGAAATTTTCCAATGTCAAGAATAATTAAAGGCATAGTACCTCATTCATGCTTTGCCTAAAATAATATTGTTTTATCGTACAAATCCATGTCATCTACATGGCACATCTCCATACATATTATGTGGACTCAATTTATTGAATTTAACTTTATAAATTCGAGAATCTCGAATTCTTTTTCAATTAATATAAGATGTTTTTTTTAAGATAGAGAAATTCCTCTCCCTTTCGTCGTCGACGCGCGTCCTCTTTTTGTTTGTAAGTGAGATTGTGATAATTTGTGTGCTCGAATTGGGGTGGGTGGATGAAAGGATATAAAATGATCATCTTTGGTTGCTAAATTCAAAAAAGCATTAGTTAATATATATATAAACAAGTGTTGCATGGCAATGTAGTTCTTGTCGGGTTGAAATAAGAATCATTGTATTGTTACGACGAGATCGAGTACAGACACGTGGGAAGTAGGTTGAAATACATGTGGTATCCATGAAGAGGATGACTTTGTGGCAATGTGTCACTGGCCAGTGACTAGACATTTGGCTTGTAGATGACCCCCTAAGGTTAATATGTGAATGAGGCAGTTTTTTCTTGGGGTGTTTATAGTTAAAACATGGGATTTAGAAAATTTCTGTCTAAATGACTTGCAAGAAAGGTTCCTAGAGAAAGGGACCAGGAAGCACAGACATTAAACATTCAGATATAGTAAACACAATTTCCTGACATTCAACATAGTTGAATGCAAATTCGAATTTGTTTTCTTCGAAATTTATCAAATATTAATAACACACACAGTAACATTCTAAAATAATAAACACAGTTTCCTGACATCCAACATAGTTGAAGGAAGAAAAAAAATTAACATTTTCAAATTAGTTTTCTTTGAAATCTATCAAAAATTAATAATGTTTGTTACATATTTATGGAACCTATTCCATATTTCTGGAAATTTAAATGCGTTTGTCATATAGACTGGGATTGGGGCTCCTACAGACCATAAAAGAAATAATTACAAGAAATAAGATTGTAGAAAGAAGAAGTACGAAGTGCGCGACGGTAGAGAGGAAGACCTGAAAAGAAAAAATTAAAAGTTATTAGTCTTTGGTTAGAGATTTCTACTTAAACAGTTATAATAACTAGATTGATAAAGAAAACAAGATGACATTAGTATAGAATTACTATGAAGTGGATGTGTTTTTGTTGGTGTCATCGACGGTCGTTGGAATCATGCCAATTGGTTGTTTCCCTTCGTCGATGAGGTTGTCCATTCTCCGTTGGAACCATTCTTCAATGTAGCTTCTCATGGGGGCCACATTGATTTCATCCTGGATTTCTATTTCGAGAAGCTCGTTTTCTAATTTCCTTAGATCCATAGAAATAATATGCAGAGCATGTTCAATTTCTTCATTGTGTGTCGAATAGTATAGTAGCCAGTTCTCGGCCTCATCTACACGATATTCAACTATGTTGTAAAACTTTTCAAAACAGAACCCCTTTAAAATATCAAGTTGTTCATCGAAGGCTTTTTTGGTCATTGACAAGGATTTGAGGATTAAGTTTGGGTCTTGAACCTCGTTGGTACTTCCGACTATGTCTATTTGGGCTAGGTTACTGAATAATTCTTTTTTTTCTGATATGGCTTGTTCACATGATTCGACAATGAGCTGCAAGTTCTTAATTTTCTTTTGCCAACATCCTTTTATTTTTTTGGTGCGCTTTGGGAAGGGGAGACCCTCTTGTCTTCTTTTAAGATCCGAGTTGTTGATGGCATGGTTGGAAAAAGGGGTCAGTATCTAGTCATAGAAACGTTGATCATCTTTTAAATTCATCTGCAAATGTTGGTGCACATCATCTTCCCTCTTTTGAAAGGAAGCTATATTTTATGATGTTTCCCAGGCTTCAGTAACTAGCTGCATTATTTTCTTGATTTTATTCTCTACAATGTTTCTACACGATGCGAGGAAGCTAAAGGATCCTTTTGATTTGGCAACAGGGGTAGCAGACACGGTTTTTTCTAAAGGACTAGCAAACTTGGGGGTAGCAATGAAATCTTCCTCCAATTCCTTGACGCGGTCATTCAGTCTAGCATTATCCGCTTCAATTTCTCCAATGGGATCATGAAGAGCATCACCAATTACACGGTGAAATAGGGAGATTTGGGACGGCCTCATTTTCCTAAAATTAATCTCTGTACGAGATTTGGGTTTCTTATTTGTTACATCTCTCTTTTCAATGACGATATTTTTATATTGGCTATAAAAAACAATGCTCAGGAATAAGAAGGATTCATCTTAGTCAAAAATGTCAGTCTCAGCTATTTCCATTGCAGAACTATGGTGCACGACATCTGCGGATAAGCCAATTTTGTGTATGTGATCAATTTCAACTTCAACTTGCATCTGCTCACTCTCAATTTTGGGTTCGTCCCCCTACCCTACAATGTTTTTTATTTTCTTCGTTAGGGGAACTTTGTGAGAACTATCAATTTTTGTACAAGGAGGGTTCTTATCTCCTCCTCCATTTGAATATTTCTGGGTTGCTTTCTTACTAGGGTGGGTCGTTGAATCGATGCTCTGTGATTTTGTGCTCTTGGGAGTGCTGGCGGGGGAATGGACACTCTTCTCACCGGATACTTTTCCCTGTTGTCTGTACAACTCAGTTGCGCTTTGCAACGTCTTTACGTCGCAATCATCAGAAGCATGAGTGTTATCATCACTGTCTATGTCTTCAGCCATATGTCTATTGATAAAAGAACGGCTAAAGCCAACTGATAGTAAATTTTCTCGAAAAATCTCATTAGGGTCGAACCCTTTTATCCTTTCAATATATGTCTGGTTCAAATTCTTGAAATGTCCTGCGAATTCGTCAATGTTGTTGACGTTTATACACATGAAGTCCCCGACTTTCTAGGGAAGAGGAATGAACTGTTTTTTTTCTTGTCATGGAAAAACTGCAACTAGTGTTTGTATTGACTTGTTATTTCTGTAACGAACATCTTGTCCATGATGTGGCATGGAAGGAAAGCAGGATTTTCCTTCAAGCCAAAGACCATTAGCACACTGTGATTATCCTTTTGTTCAAGTGTGCCCTTCTTGTTCAAAAACCTAGTTGCCTGGCCAGACATATGGGGAGCATCCTTTCCTAACAATAAATATTTGAAAAGTGAGACAAAGCCATTAAAAACCTCATATCAACAATGGGAGGCCTTATGCCTCCAGAGGGCCTGGTACCAAAATGTTACTGGGTCGAATTCACAGTTTATTTTCTTAGAAAGAAACAGTTTTGGAAACGGGTAGCAATGCACTATTGCGAAAATCAAGTAGGAAGACATATAAAATTTATTTGATTCTTTGAATCGTGACAGTTGGGAACAAATTTGAATGGAAATTAGCTTTCCCCAATCGAAAATGAATTGTTCGTTGACTATGAAGAACAAAATATAAATAACCATACGAGAAACGCTTGCCAATGATTCATGTCTCGTTATTCTTGTAAACAACCAAGCAATTTCCTGGAATGGAATTCTAAAGGAACTTACCTGCAACTTTGTGATATCTTCAGGAACTGTTGTCAGGTCTTCCAGGAACTGGGGTAAGATGTCCAACCCATTATCATTTTTTTCTAGGAACTGCTTGCAGTCTTCTCCTTTGAAGGTCAATCTTGGCTACGACAATCTTAACATCTTGTGGAAGACCTGAGGTGACAAAGAAACATGAGAATGGTCGCGAAGTGGAATGATTCTTTGGCTTGAAATATATTTTTTGGCGCACCAAGAGACCAGCTCCTTACAGTAAAAAACCTCCGGGACAAAGCCTGCACGAGCAATTCCAGAGGTCCAAATCACTTCGTTCTGGGTGGAACAGGATGAATAGTAAGAATATGCCCTGGACCACTAGAATTTCGGGTCCTAACGTCCGAAGATATTGACTGTATCTCCACAAAATTGTTGTCGACCTACTGCCATAAGTTTACAAGAACATTTGTTTTCTCCAGACAATGTTTGAAATGAAGAGTTGGAAGGGATAATATAACGTTGCGCAAATATTGGTCCAATGCGTGTGAATGGGATATTTCCTCGAGACTTTCGCTCATTAATGACAATTTCGACGACTGTTGCATGATTCGTTGTTAGCATTAAAGACTAGTAATTGCATACATAGAAGTGCGAACATGGCGGATACAACAATTAGCAATTAATCATTTGAGATTTCTTGAACAGTCTAACCTGATGACCTGTGTTTGAGATGAACAATCGAAAGGGACAATATAACTCTACGCAGATATTGGTTTAATGCGTATTAATGGGAGATCTCCTCGAGCGTTTCACTCATTAATAAAAATGTTGACGGTTCCTATATGTTGAGTTGTTGGCATGAAAGGTTACTGATTTCATATTAAGAAATAAGTACGAAGGTCGTGGGGACGGGAAAGAGAAATCAAGGAGTGTCTAATTATCGAAAGCGGTCGGACAGGCTTCATAACATGGTTACAAGGGACAACCATTGGAGGTGAGGGCACGAGGGTCAAATTGTATGTATCAAAGAGGGCATGATAGGACGGTCCAGAGGTCTATTTGAAAATCGCATAAGTCCGGGTAATGTTTGCAAGACACAGAACAATGGAGGTGAAAACGTGAGCCGCCAATCCTGGAACCCACAATCGAAAAAGTGGCTCAAGTATGGAATAGAGAAACGACTGCGCGGATTCATTTTCACCAATATATTGAAACTTGTAATATATATCCCATTGAACCTTGGTCGGGTACAGTAAACAGTTACTAAGAAGTGGAGAATTCGTGAACCCACCAACCTGAGGTACCGTGAAATCGAAAAATATGGAAAGTCATCGGACAAGTTTCAGAATCAGGGTGACAATGGTTCTCTAGGAGACGTGACTATCCGAAGGTCAAATTGTATATCGCGGAACTCCATGAATGCAAAATGTGTACCATGGAAGAGGGGATTATATGGGAGTCTGGCGGTCAATTTGTATGTCACACCCTTTCGCTCATTAATGACATATTTAAGGTTCATGCATGACAAAGTGCTAGCATTAAAGCTTGTGAATTGCATTTTTAGAGAGCAGGAAAGTGGCGGTGACAGGGAACAACAAGTAAGGAATGGCTAATTATTTAAAGTAGTTGACGATGCTTTGTAATAGGGCAACAAGATACAACCAGCAAAAGTGGGGGGTCGAGGGTCAAATTGTATTTCTTGGGAGTGTTGACCGCAGAACATGTAACATGGAAGAGGGCATGGTGATGCATTCTTGCACACAAATTGTATATCGCGGAATTACGGGTACTGTTTGCTAGTCGTGGAACATTGGAAACAAAATCCTGAGCCCGCCATTCCGACAACCCGCAATGGAAAAAATTTCTAAGTATGAAACAGGGAAAGGGCAGGGCAGACTTGATACACAACACATGTACAATGCAATGGAGATACAACCAACCTAGGGCTAAGTATTCAAACGAACGGTGGACGGTTGGGTTCGTGACGGGGCATTCATGTAACATGGAAGAGGGCATGGTGATGCATTCTAGCGCACAAATTGTAAATCGCATAATTTCGGGTACTTTGTTCTAGTTGTGGAACATTGGAAATACAATACTAAGCCCGCCAGTCTGGAAACCCACAATGGAAAAAATGTCTAAGTATGAAACAGGGAAAGGGCAAGGCAGACTCAATACACAACACATGTACATTGAAATGGAGATACAACCAACCTGGGGCTAAGTATTGAAACGAGCGACGGACGGTTGGGTTTGTGACGGGGCATTCCAGCGGACAAATTGTATATAGCGTAACTTCGGGCATTGTTTGCAAGTCACGGGAGATTCGAAACACAATTTTGAGGCGGTCAATCTGGGAAACGAAAATCGAAAAAGTGTCCAAGTATTGAATAGGGAAACATTGGGCCGGACTTGTTTTCTCTAAGGGTCAAATTGTATTTCTCGGGAGTGTTGACCGCAGAACATGTAACATGAAGAGGGCATGATGAAGCATTCCTCCAGACAAATTGTGTATCACAGAATTGCGGGTACTGTTTTCTAGTCGTGGAACATTGGAAACATAATGTTGAGCCCGCCAGTCCGACAACCCGCAATCGAAAACATGTCTAAGTATAAAACAGGGAAAGGGAAGGGAAGACTCGATACACAACACATGTACAATGCCATGGAGATACATCCAACCTGGGGCTAAGTATTGAAACGAACGACGGACGACTGGGCTCATGACGGGGCATTCCAACGGACAAATTGTATATCACGAAACTCCGGTCATTGTTTGCAAGTCGTGGGAGATTCGAAACACAATTTTGAGGCCGTAATCCGGGAACCCGCAATCGAAATTTTTTCCAAGTATTGAATAGGGAAACGTTGGGTCGAACTTTTTTTGCTAATATATTGAAATTTGTAATGGAATATCTTCTTTGCATGTTTCTGGACAAGTTCTGTAGGGATGATTAGACCTTGAGAATTTTGCATATTAATGACGATCTTTACAGTTGTTGCATGATAGAGTTTTCGTATTAAACCTTTGGTGTCGCATACTTGGAAATAAGTACGAGGATGGCCGGAACAGGAAACAGAGTCTAGGAATTGGAGATTTTGTGAACCCACCAACACGAGGATCCAAAATATGGTGACAAGGTCTCTCTAGAAGACGTGAGGCCCCGACGGTCAATTTTTTTCACTCACAACATTTGAATGCATAATTTGTAACACAAAAAAGGGGATGATGTCAGAGTTCGCCAGTAAATTTGTATATGGTGGACGTCCGAGTGCCAATTTTTTCGTACCAGTGTGTTCAATTGTCACTAGTAAGACCATAATTAATGTATATTAGGAAGAACGCGAAGTCAATGAGGATGGAAAGCAACGACAGATACTTTGAAACATTTGTGAGGCTTGGTAGAGTGAAGATTGCGAGTTGGAGGAGTCCGCAGTGGAATCGTAGATCACAAAAGTTTTGAGTGCAATATGTATATCACGAAACAAGAAGTAGCAGAGTTCAAAAGCACCAACCCGGCAACCACAACCATACAATTGGCTATGTATGGAAAGGAACAGTGGCCCGACAATCAATTTGTATATGGCGGGCATCCGAGTGCCAATTTTTTGGTACCAGTGTGTTCAGTTGTCACTAGAAAGACCATAATTAATGTAAATAGGAAGGATGTGAAGTCAGTGGGGATGGAAGGAAGCGACAAATATTTTGAAACATTTGTGACGCTTGGTAGAGTGAAGATCGTGAGTTCGAGGAGTCCGCGGTGGAATTGTAGATCATGGAAGTTTTGAGTGCAATATGTATATCATGGAACAAGAAGCAACAGAGTTCGAAAGCACCAACCCGACAATCGCGACCATAAAATTGGCTAAGTATGAAAAGGAACAACGGTCGATCGGATTCGTCATGTGAATATATTCATGGATATGAAGATATGTCATCCCACCAATGTTGGAACCCGTGATCATAGAAAGGCGACTAAGTATATAACCAGATAGCAATAATAGAGGGGAAGAAGAAAAGGGAAAAAGGGCTAATTATCTCACAGTATAACATCTATTGTTCATTTATTAATGCCAATGTTTTCGAACCCTTGGTGAGTTATTACTAGTAAAAGCATAAATTTCAAATCACAGTTCTTTCGGTGCAAGATGTATATGAGGAAACAGGGGACAGAAGTGATGGATACCGCAAACCCGGTACCCAGTGGTGAGATAATTGGCTAAGTAATGAAAGGGACCGAGGTCGATCGGGATCATGGTGTGTAGATATAGATAAAGATAAGCATCTGCCACTCTGCGAATCCTAGAACGGTTTGAAAATTACATTCGAATCCATAAGCAATAGAAAGAAAAAAAAGCAACGGACAACTAGGCTCGTGACGGGGCATTCCAATGGAAAAATTGTATATCGTGGAACTTCGAGCACTGTTTTCAAGTCGTAAAAGATTCGAAACACAATTCCGAGGTCGTCAATCCTGGAACCCACAATCGAAAAAGTGTCCAAGTATGGAATAGGGAAACACTAACCCGGACTTGTTTTCAGTAATATATTGAAATTTGTAATAGCTTTACTATTACCTAGGAAGATCTTTTCATGTTCCTGGACAAGTTTTGTAGTGATGGTTAGTCCTCGAGACTTTTTCTTATTAATGAATATCTTTACGGTTGTTGCATGATGGCATTTTAGTAATAAACATTTTTTGTTGCATATTTGGAAATAAGTACGACGATGGGCGAAACACGAGACAATGACCAGTAATTGAAGATTTCGTGAACCTGCCATCGCGTTTGTATATGGCGGAGGTGCAAGTGATAATTGTTTCATACCACTATGTTCAATTGTCACCAGTAAGACCATAATTAATGTATATTAGGAAGGAAGCGAAGTAATTTGACACATCTTGCAAGTTCGAGAAGTCCGCGGTGGAATTGTAGATCACCAAACTTTTGAGTGCAAGGTGTATATCACAGAGAAAGAAGAAACAGATTTTGAAAGTGCCAACCCGACAACTACGGCCATAAAATTGGACAAGTATGGAAAGGAACAACGGTCAGTCAGATTCTTCATGTGAGGATATAGATGGAGATGAAGATATGTTAGCCCGACAAACCATGGAGGCTGCGATCTTAGAAATACGACAAAGTATATAACCAAAAAACGATAATAGACGAGAAGAAGAAAAGGGGAAAAGGGCTAAGTATCTCACAGAAGAAAATCCATTGTTCGTTTATTAATGCCAATCTTTTCGAATGCCTGCTGAGTTCTCACTAGTAAAAGAATAAATTGTACATCATGGAATTTCTTTGGCTGCAAGATGTATATGACGGAACAAGGGACATAAGTGTTGGATACCGCAAACTCGAGACCCGGTGGTCAGATAATTGGCTAAGTACTGGCCAAGAGAGTTTTTATATTTATTCCAATAGTGTTCATATTAATATATATTAGTAGATTATTTGTGGTTCAAATGTAAATCATCTTCCAATTTGCAGGATGCTATTTGTTTTGAAAAAATCGTTGAAACCAATAAGCAATAGAAAGACAATATATATATATACACACACACACAACAATTTTGTATATGCACATATATTATCAAATAGAAGAAGCTGTAATATATGGAAATCATTGAACATGAACATGACGCCAACACTTGAGTTGCCTTGTAATAGTCATTAATTCATTCTATTTATGGGACCCCGAAGAATGAAAGAAGAACGGGTCCTTCCATTTCTTTCTTTAAGTATAGGGCAGGTGCCACATAAGTATGGCCCATGACAAATTATCCTTCCATGTAAAATGTAAGGAACGAACATATTAGCATTTATTTATATCGAAGTGATGGGTAGCAGAAACAAAAACTTGTTGTCCATGTTTAACAACAGACACAAAAAAAAGGTACAAAATAAAATAAAAAGAAATACTAGAGATTGGAAAACACCATAAAAAAACCTGCAAATATTGTATATTAAAATAAGTTGGGTTACAAAATACAATTGAGATTATTTGTTACAATGACTACGATTTGGCCTACCACCAACCCAAAAAAAAAACTATGTACAATAATGGAGCTTGTGGACAATCTTTTATAGATTTCAACTTGACGATGAAATGCTTGGTTCGTAAAAAACAACGAGTTGAATATCAATTTCGGTCCATGGACTTCATTGTTTTTTCCAACTAGATCTATCCCATCATTTTTAATAACTTGTCTCTTGTAGATATGGCCTTCCTGCATTGGCTGGTTATTGAACATTCCATACTTTGCTAAGTGTTAATTTCCCTTTGTCGTCGAAATCTTGGGGTTTAAGGTGCTTTGTAATGTTCCTGATCATTGACATCAGAGACAACTTAGAAATGCGATTCAGGGCCAATCCAAAGACGAGGGAGTGGTTTTATATGTTGTCATCTTTGGTGACAACAAAAGTCGAGAAAAAAAATAAATTCAAGTATGTTTTTTACTACTATTCTCCCTGCATTCGATCATCTGTTTGGTTGAAAATCCTACCTGAAGATTTGTATGTTGAAATTCTTTGTTTTATTATTGTAAATTGGAAGGGACATCCAAGGCAGCTGCAAAATGTATCTCCGTTGAAGTACATAGCTTCTTCCAGCAGCACAAATCTAGCAAGTGTATCAAATGTTGCAGATCACATCATAATATATTGCTCGTTGTAGGGGTGGCAGACATGGCGGTCCACAAAACATGGTCTGGAATGTTCGGAAGTGACGCCAAATATTACTCCATGCTCGAATACACCTAGAAGGAAAGTATAAAATTGGATACCCACGAACGTGAAAAACTGTATGCGCGTTTGAATCAACATTCTAAAATCATAGAACGTTTTATGCCAAAGCTGTAACATAATTGACAGACAGGAAACTTCTATGTTAAAGAGTGTTAAACGACCTCTAGATGTAGTAACAAACTCGACATACAATCCACTTTCGATCACTACTGATACTGATGTCAAGTGTAAGAAGTTGTGATCCCAGGTTCCAGATAGTTTGAGCTCCATGCATCCACATTGGTGGTGACCCCATGCTCCAGATAGCTTCGGCTTTGGAATTTAGCATTGGCTCTCACAATGGGAACAATGATATTGACTGGAGTGCGATGGTTCAGTGAGGGTTGTCATTGTCAACACACTTAAAGTGCAGGATTTTCAAACCTGGAAAGAACATCGACTTTAGTGTTTCTTTCCCACAACAACTAAAATGTTGCTTAGAGTCCATAAATATTTCGGCGTTGGGTGTCCTATGCGATAATGACCTTGTCATTACAAAAGAAATGCATTTTCCTTATCCAAAGCAAGGGAAACAGAAGGAAGATTGACATTAGGTGTAAACAGCTTTGGAATACACCAGTACATTAAGGTCTCGTCCAAAGAAAGAAATAAAATCATTACATGAAGGTGGTAGTAAAAGGTGATTTTCAGAAACCAAAGCATTACCTAAACACATGAAACTTCTTGCAGAAGGTGGTAGTATAAAGTAATCCTTAGAAATTTTTGCAAAATCCATAATCTAGAACTCCTTCTCATTAACTTTTTCTGTGAAGTCTATTTCCACACCCAAAAGTATCTCAACAAACTTTGAAATATAAACTTTTGTAATTTTAGGATGTTGTTCTAACCACCCATACATTTTCCCATACTCGCGACGATCCAAATGTATAATTTCCTTCTGAGTATATTCATGAATGAATTAATAGTTGGCGTCATTTCAGAATATTACAAACCATTTTGCAAGCAACGACAAGCACGACTCCTCTGACGGAAGACAAATTATTGTGTGCTTTGCAGAATTTGACACACTTGCCAAATATGTGTTGTTGGAAGAAACTATATACTTCAATGAAGGAACATTTTGCAGGCGACCTAAAAATCCCGTCCAACTCCCAGCAAGAAAACAAATAAGATTAACAAACAAATCTCCAGTCAGGGTTTTCAACCAACCAAATCATCGAACACAGGGAGAACACTAATCAGAAGATACTTGTTTTTTTTTCCCTGTCTGAGTTTTTGTTTGCTAACAGATATTTTTTTTCCACTTAAAACTGATTTGATATAAAACCATTCTCTCATCTTTCAATTGGGCTTCAATGGCATGTCTAAGTTGTCTTTCCTATCCATGACCAGGAACATTACAACGAAGGCACCTTAAAGCCCAACTCTTTGATGATATAGAGAAATGGGAATAAGTATTTAAAATCAACCCTGGAGGATGATAGTATAATCTTCCATAGATTTTGGTTTAATTCATCTTAATGGAAGATGCCCTCAATATTTTCGCTTATTAATGTTAATCTTTTCGAATATGTGCCCTGAATAATCACTAATAGCACATATTAAAATTCCCATATCCAAGCAGATTCTCAAATATGACAACCTGTAACATATGCACAACATTAAAGGGTGACATGAAATCAATACCTTTGTGAATGACACATTTGTGGATGGTAGCGTGGTAGTAAAAGGTTTCATTGTTACTATGATGACGCCTTTAAAAAGCTAAAATAGCCAACATTGTTTGCAAATTCAAAATGCACGCAAAATAAATCATAGGATCCAGTAATATTCACTTGGTTATGCATTTTAATGGGAGATATCCTTGAGCTTTCCGCTTATTAAAGCCAATATTTTTGAACCTGTCTGGTTGGTTGTTACTTTTAAAAACATAATTAATGTGCATTGGGAAGGATAGAAGGTGGCTGGGATGGAGAGGATAGGAAAAATTCTTTCAAACTTTTCTGAGCCCGGGAACGCATGAACCCACAAAAATTTGAAGACTTGATTAAGTATGGAAAGGCAGGTCGGATAGACGGATTCATTGTAGGTAGAGTCAGGGTTGCGAGTTTGAGGAGTCTGGGGTCGAATTGTAGAGCACAGACGTTTTGGGTGCAAGATGTATACCCCGATCACGGGTCACCAGAGTTCGATAACACCTATCCGCGAACCACATTCATAAAATTGGCTAAGTATGCAAACGAATGGCGGTTGGCCAGACTCATGATGTGAAGATATAAATGGAGATGATGATTTTCTAGTTCTCCATATCGGGAACCCGCGATCACAGAAACGTGACAAAGTATAGAACCAGAAACACATAACAAAGGGTAAGAACAAAAGGGAAAAACGGGCAAGTTTAGAAGAAATTGGATAATATGCAAACGAATGATGGTTTTTTGTACTCGTGATGTGAAGATATAGATGAATATGACGAGTTTTCAACTGGCCACCCCGGAAACCCGTGACCATAGGAACGTGGCAAACTATAGAACCAAAAATGCATAATAGACGAGAAGAACAAAAGGAAAACATGGGAAATCTTACAAGAGGAAAAAGAAAGGGAGAGAAGAAATTTATCACTCACACACCAACACCTACTCTCATAACTATGAACCCATAGAAAGACATTAGTAATGGGGAAAAAACTATCAACTGTGAAATATAGTTGGAACCCGACAAACTCTGGTTCAGGCCATAAGAGATGTAATTTACATCCATCTTAATAGTATTTTCTGGGGAGCCAACTGTGAAACCTCGTAACAACAGATGCAACTACAGATGCAACACCCCAACATTGCAAATTTTAGGCAAACAAGAGCAACCAACAAATAACAACCCAGTTAAGAAGCACCAAAAGGCCCAACTGTAGCCACAGGACCTTAACAGTACGCAAGCACCAACCAGCTGACCAGGAAATTCACTACACACAATATTGTATCAAAAAAACCGGAGGAAAACTTATTGTAACACATATGTTAACCAAATATTTCAGGCTATGAGACCTTCTAGGTAAAATTCAAAGCTAGCGGGATCATCCAAAGGCTTGCCTCTGTGCAAGCAACTAAGAAAAGTGTGGTTTTCCTGATTGGTATTTTTCAATACTGGGAACCATAAAATTCTTCTTTCAGTCCATCTTTGTATGTGATTACCACGACCATAGAAGAAGGACTGTAATATTGTGTTTGTCTCATCCCTGATCGCCAATGTTCGACACAAAACCTACCTCCATCAGAGCCACAATGACGCACAAGAAAAGGGAATCGTATTTTCTTTTCACATACAAAAATGTTTTGCAATAAAATTTCGACCCAGGCATCCCGACAATCAAATTTCCCACCTGAAAACTGTAGATAGCAAGCGAAGCTAATCATGACACCCAAACCCACCCGTCAATGGAGAACGACAGAAGGATACTGTTGGACACAAAACCTACCTCCATCACAGCCACAATGACGCATCACAAAAGGAAATCATATTTTCTCCTCACATACAAAGATGTTCTTCAAGATGATTTTGACTCAGGCATCCCCAGTACTTAAATTTCCCACCTGCAAACTGCAAAGAGCAAGCAAAGCGAAATACGACACCCAAACTCGCCCATTAATGCAAACTCGCCCATTAATGGGGAACGACAGAAGGGTAGTTCCAATCGCGGTTGCAGAACCCCAAGCACCCAAACTGCAACAAGACCAACATGCAAACAACAACAACAACAACAGGAAAATAAGAAATCAATGAACATGCAAGAAGTAAGGATGAACTAGTGAACCAACAATCTCGTTGAAGAGCAATATTTCCAACATTGACTGCAGAGAGCATTGCATATAAAAAGAACGCAAGAAAATGTATTGTAACAGGCCTGTTAAGTAAATGTTTAAGTCTGTCACGCTTTTTAGGTAAATATTTAAGTCTGTTAGAACTGCTCTGTAAACATTTAAGAAAGAATGCACTGTGGCAGATCTCTTATGTGCAAAAAAACATTTATTTTATAATTTTATAACAACAATAAAAAAATATTAGTAACAATAGTTCTAACAATAGAGCCTATGTAAATAAAAAATATTTATTCAAAGGACAAACTAATATGAAGTCAACTTATGAAAAACTGACTATCCATCTTCAAAACTTTGGATATCCAAACATTTCAAGAAAAAAACCACTCAGAAATACCGTATATGAACCATAAACTTTGGATATGGTAACATATCAAACATTGGGAATAGCGAAGCTGGCAATAAGACCTCCAATCTAATATCCAATCACATCACAACATATATGGTATTTTTTATTATATAAAAATCAATGTTTTTAGTTCCCTAGTTCCAACAATAGATATTATGCAAATATTTATGGTCAAACGACAAACTAATATGAAGTCAAYRARTTATYGATYGYTATAGTCCCTCTACGSSTACGAYRGGGACTAATAATGACACTGGATCTACATAGATAAATTAGTTTTTCTTCATCCTTGCCCATTCATCTATACAACCTGAGTGGGCCTAATGGTTAGGAACATGTGTTTCCTCGTGAGAGGTTACAAGTTCAAATTCAGAGGGGGGTAGGGTATGTATACCTTAGTAGACATTACCAGTCAAATGTTTTTGGGGGAGGGGGTCCTTTGTCCCACAAACAAAGGGGTCACATACACCAATTTGGTGTCTGGCTTGGTTGTGACCTTAAAAATAGATGATACAAAATGAATTCTTAGTTTGGGTTGTGTCTCTGAATATTTTGAAGTTTATACATGTGATTAGTTTATATATAGTAAAATGGAAATTTTACAATGTTATTTTATTTATGTTTGAAACCTCATTACCTTATGTCGTCTTAAGATTATATAATGGATATATAATTTGGGACATTGTTTAAACTTTTCTTAAAAGTTTTACATTATGTTTTTATTGGTAAGACTTAACTTTGGTGGATGTTATATTTTTATTTTATTTTATAAATTATGTTACTCTTGATTTTATGTATTTTATGTATATATAGATAATATCAATGATGGTTTGTTTAGTTTGTAAAAGTTGGGTGTTAATATAGCCTATATATACATGTGTTTGTTTCTCTTTTTTCCATGGAAAAATTCTGTGGAGAAACCCTCTATGGAATTTTTTTTTGAGAAACCCTCCAAGCATGCTTTATAATCCAATATGGGAGACATGTTGTCACATTGATTAGATAACATTACATTAAACATTAAGAAAAATTAAAGTCCATACACTTAAAATTAAAATTAAAATTAAAGTCCTTAGTATGTTACTCACTTAGGTGTTGGTATGTTACCCACTTAGGCTGGTATGTTAATCCAGTACGAAAGGCTGGTGAAAGTGCATAACTTCTTATGATATATAGATTTGTGATTGGCAACAAGACAATGACCAAGTATGTAGAAGCGCAGAAGCAATGATGATGATTGTGACAAAAAGAATACCTTCCTTGCTAAGAGGGAGTGTTGAAGATTGAGTAGCTTCGGAAGATATCCTTATTGTATTTGACCAAGACAAACCCTAAAGAATATTATTATATTATATTTGTTAACTAGGCCCTATTGTGCCTTTGTAAAAGTCGGCCCTATTGTGCCTTGACATGTAAAACATAAAATAAAAGGGTAAAGTAATAGGTCGACCCAGACCTAATTTTAGGCTGGTCAAACCACTATTTATAAGGGAGGACAGTGCCTCAATTCCACACTCACTCACTAGCTCTGCAACCAAGAAGAAACGTGCACAAGTTTTAGAGGGAGACACTGCTGCAACTAGGAGGTGACTTGGTGGAGGGTTTTGGTCTATCTCTTAGATATACCTTGGTTAAGTGGTGCGCTACTCTTCCCTAGTCAAGGGTTAGAGGAGGATCTTTTTCTTTGTTAGTTCTCTCTTGGAGAGAAGCATTGTTCTGGGTTGGAAAATCTATATTGAGGAAGTTTACTGGGTTTTTCCCATAAGGGGGTTTTCTCAGGGTAAATCTTGTGCATGATGTGAATGTTATTCTTTAAGTGATCCTTTATATGCAATTATTGCTCTAATGGTTTAATAAGTAAAAGAATGCTAAACTAGTTAACTGCTTAAGTGAAATATCAACATGGTATCAGAACGGGCATGAAATAAGGCATCTTCACAACACATAAGAACTCGCTAAAGAAGCTAAAATCTTAGGGAGACTCTCCTAACCCTAGCACACCTCCTCCTATGAATAAAATCTTAGTTTGATTTTTTTTTATAAAACTGCAATTGTTGCAACTGCATAAACCCTAAGTGTGGCATTTTCCCTGTTTAAGAAGGACGTTAGAGAAAGTAACCAGACCTAGGAACTCGCCTAAGCAGGGAGAATCCATTCACTGGATCAGAACTCAAGATTTCATAATTTAAAAAAATAGGATTTCCTCATAAACCCTAGGTCATGTTGCAGTGGTTGCAGATTCGGTGACATATTTCATCTTTGACTCAACAATCTCTCTAGTAAGGTCTAAGATACTCATCTTGAAAATTTATTTGTTATTTTTACTTGTTATGGGCAGGATGACTACCAATACCAAGCTTGACGAAAATCTTGAAGGAGTCGTGACTTTCGAGCATGGAAGTACATAGTGATGCTCATTCTATAAGAGAATGACCTTGTAAGTTTTGTTGAACAAGATGTTGAAGAGCCAGCAGGAGATGAGGCCAAAGACAAAAATAAGAAGGACCTGATCAAAGCAAAGAGGATCATTGTCGATTCCATCAAAACCATTTGGTTCCTCATGTTTCATCATTAAAAACCCCAAAGAAAATGATGGATTCCTTATCCCATCTATTTGAAGGAAAGAACATCAACCAGAAAATGACCTTAAGGACACAACTCAAGAATTTAAATATGCAAAATTCAAAAACCATACAATATTACTTCACAAGAGTCTCCCAAATTAAAGAACAACTTGAAGCTATTGGAGACTGAATCAAAGAAGTTGAGATAATGATGAACACTTTAAATGGTCGTCCAAATTCTTGGGAATACTTCATCTAAGGAATCTACTCTAGAAAAAAGTTAACTAAGTTTAGCAGGTTGTAGGAAGACTGTACTCAAGAATAATACATATTAGAGGCAAGAAAGGAAAAGATAGAAAGAAATAATGATCAAGCACTAACATCTCATGCAAGAAAAGGAAAGAACAAGAAATAAGTTCACTCACACAAAATATTTCAGAAGCCTCATAAAGGACAAGTTTCTCATAAATCTATCTCAAGCTTCAAATGCTTCATTTGCCAAAAGATGGAACATGTTGCAAGGAATTTTCTCCAAGCAAAAGACCGAGATAAAACCAGGAAGTTTAAAAGGCATCATGCCAATTTCACAGGAGAAGATGAACCTAATTAGAAAAGAACAAAAGAAGATGATCTAGATGAACTAGATCTTTTGTGATATAGGACTTAGCGCTTACGAAGCACTTGATTCATATCAAAGTGATATTGATAGTTGTATCTGATTTCTTCCCACATTAAAACTTCATGAAGTAAAAGAGTTGGAGAATTGTTGTATCATGAGGGCCAAGTACAAGTTGTGAAGACGTGTCATTATTAATCTAGACATCATACAGATCAAGCAAGAAGTCTGATAAATGCACGCTCTATGTATGCACCCTTCATATTTGATTTCATTTTTAATTTTATTAACATTACATTTTATGAATTTTAATCTTGTCTTGTTGGATCATTATCCTCGGTACGAGAATCCAACAAGGTATCATTTAAGATCAATAAATAGTTTTTTTGCTCAGGGGTGGCATATGTAAATGAATATGGTTGGGTGAAAATGTTGTGACATTGTCTATGGTAAAATGAACACATTAGAATAGAACTCACAGTGTCCTGTAGTTTCCCAATCAGAAGACCTAGTCAACGGATAATGGGGCCACCTTGACAGGAAGCATAATTCGTTTGAATTTTGACTCAACTTTTCATATTAAGACTTGGTATCCAACACCAAACATATCTTATAGAGCCTCTGAGGATATTGTAGACTCAGAAGAAGTCACGACTTAGAAGGAGTAGGTATGTCAATCCTTGTATTTGAGATTGTGTTACCCCTAGTACCAGATGGTGCAGATTGATCACTCTTCAGATGATTAGGAAAATTTAGTAGAGCCAGAAGGGCCTACCCAGAATCATTAAAGTAATCAGAAAAATACTAGCATGGTCTCATGACACTTCGCAAGATGCAAACCCATATAGAATTGATGATCCATACTGTGAGGAGAAGATGGCTCCACGAGTGGTGAGGTAGGCGACCTCACCAAGTATCATCTCAGAAGGAGCTAGAGTTCAGAGGGAGTCATCCCTCATGATCCAGTAAAGATGAGAATCCTCCCCATGACAATTCATAGAGATGTACAAAGCCTGATTTGTGTCCAGAGGATTATCCCAGCAAGAGGGAGAAGAATATGACAAGACACTTTCTCTAGTAATCAAAAAAATTATATATATAGAACAACCATGTTCCATTAAAGGAAGTTGGTGCAGTATGAGATTCAAAGGGACAAAATGAATATGTTATCATGATGGAGTAGAGGAGCTACTCTCAGAGTTCAATGGCTACAATGAGAATGAAACAATCATTCTCAATTACAAAAAAAACAGTTGCAAGTGCAGAGTCCCAGTTCCAGAAGGAACAAGTTGCAAAGAGAGTAGAGGACATACTCTCAGATAGTGAGGCAGATAGTGCTCTGCAGAAAGTACATAGAGCCAGCACATGATTGTGTCGATTGAGTTTCAGCTGAGAAAGTGTACCAAGTTGGTACAATGTGATGTGAAAATTTGGTTCGAAGAACACGAGGATAGATATATGTTTTGCAGTGAAAGATATGTTCACCTAATTATAGAAAAACATGTGATGAGGGACCTAAAGGGTACAATCAATTATGGACCTAGATATATATCGGAGTGTGAGATAAGATTGTAGATTCAGATTGGGCAGGCAGTGTCACAGATAGGAAAAGTACATCCGGATATTGATTTAGTATGGGATCAGCTATGATCTGGTGACTTAGTGAAAAGCAGACCTATATGGCACTCAGTTACACAAAGGCATAATATGTGGCAGAATGGTCAACTTGTGGCGAAGCAGTGTGGCTTCGAAAGTTGATTGCAAAATTGTTTGATCTCGAGTTGGAGGAAACATGTATCTTTTATGACAACCAGAGTTGCATAAGTTTTCAGTGAACCTGCCGTGTCATGACAAGTCCAAGCATATGGAGATCAAGTACCATTATATCTGAGAGATGATACAGAAGGGAGCAGTAAAGATCCAATATGTTCCTACCGACGAACATGTAGAATATGTGTTGACTAAGCCTCTTTCAAGAGAGTACTTCGAATACTTTAGAGATGAGCTTGGTGTGGTCCAGAAGGATTTTCCATCATGAGAGGGATTGATGTGTTCCCCAGTAGAAAGAAGGGATGTGTTCCCTAGTAGAGGGAAGTTATGTGTTCCCCATAAGCAGGAAGTGATGTGATCCCCAGTAGAGGGAAATGATGAGATCCCTAGTAGAGGGAAGTGATGTGATCCCTAGAGGGAAGTGATGAGATCCCTAGTAGAGGAAGCTACCCGAGCACAGGTTGGTAACTACAACTTAGGTTGGTATGCTACTCCAACGCAGGTTGGTACACTACCCAACGCAGGTTGGTACACCACCCAACGCAGGTTGGTAACTCTAACTCAAGTTGGTACGCTACCCCAATGCAGGTTAGTAACTCCAACGTTGGATGGTACGCTACCCCAACGTAGTTTGGTAACTCCAACGTAGACTAGTACGCTACCCCAACGCAGATTGGTAACTCCAACACAGGATTTTATGCTACCCCAACGCAGGTTGGTAACTCCAACGCAGGTCAATATGCTACCCCAATGCAGGTTGGTACTCCAATGCAAGCTGATATGTTACTCCAGTATGAAAGTCTGGTGAAAGTGAAGAACTTCTTATGATATATAGATATGTGATTGACAACAAGACAATGACCAAGTATGCAGAAGCACATAAGTAGTGATGATGATCGTGACAAGAAGAATACCTTCCTTTCTAAGAGGGAGTGTTGAAGATTGAATAGCTTCAGAAGATATCCTTAATGTATTTGATGAAGACAACCCCTAAAGAATATTATTATAGTATATTTGTTAATTAAACCATATTGTGCCTTTGTAAAATTAATCCTAATGTGCCTTGACATGTAAAATAGAAAATAAAAGGGTAAAGTAATAGGTCGGACCAGACCTAATTTCAAGCTTGCCAAACCACTATTTATAAGGGAGGCCAACGCCTCATTTGCACACTCACACACTAGCTCTGCAGCCAAGAAGAAAAGTGTGCAAGTTTTAGAGGGAGACATTGTTGCAACTAGGAGGTGACTTGGTGGAGGGTTTTGGTCTATCTCTTGGATATATCTTGGATAAGTGGTGTTCTAGTCTTCCCTAGTTAAGGGTTAGAGGAGGATCTTCTTATTTGTTAGTTCTCTCTTGGAGAGAAGCATTGTTCTTGGTTGGAAAATCTATATTGAGGAACTTTGTTGGGTTTTTCCCCTTAGGGGGTTTTCCCAGGGTAAAGATTGTGCATGTTGTGAATGTTATTCTTTCAATGATTCTTTATATGCAATTATTGTGTTAATGGTTTAAGAATTAAAAGAATGCTAAACTAGTTAACTGCTTAAGTGAAATATCAACACATTCGAGGTAAATGTTATCAGCAAACAACATGCACTTCAAACCTAGAGGAACTGTATTGGACATGAACTCATGACCTCTCAATAATATCCACCTTGAAACTAGTCATTTCAAACCAAATGAGATAACTTAATGCATTGTGTGTGTGTTCCCAATGGAGAAATTTTTAACTTGTGTATTCAAGAAGATAAAAAAAATTGCATTTCAAAGGTGTCCAAGCACCACATTAAAAAGTTTAAAAGTCCAAAGACAAACCATACTAATCCTAAGCATGTTATAGCATAACATCTAGTGTAATACCCTCTATGCACTTTGAGGATATGGGGTACTTGCTAAAACCACCAATTTCACTCCAGATTTGTTTCTCTGATACCTTTCATCGCTATCTTGCTATTACTTAATTAACATGTGTAGTCATGACAATGTAGACTTATGCAAGAATAATTAATCATTCAGTAAAAATGGCACCATAAATTATAATTGCAATCTTACACATGCAAACAAGACCGAATAAACCATAAAGAAATAAAATCCATAACATAAACAACATTAATTCAACATAATTAATAGGTACATTCATGAAAGATTATCCCTCTTGAAAGTGTCTACCATCTAGATGTAGAGGAAGGATGATCCAACCAACCATAGGCTCATTGTTGCACCAATTCTCTCTATAATATAGGCCACCCTTGACTTGAGGCTATGAATCCACAATGAGAACGCTTCCTATGGATGGCTCTAATTCTTTTCTCACAGCCCAATTCCTAGGTTCACATTCAATATTTAATCCTACAACAATCCCAATCCACAACCCTCTTTCCCCATCAACCCACACAAGCCAAGAAATGGGATACCCTTATTTTCTCAACAGTCCCTTAGGATAATAAATTGAATTTTCCTATGCATGGGGATTGGGAACATCATCCAACAACTAGGAATAAGATTATTCATTGCTCTAGGAGTTAAGTTTAATAGTGGAAGAACAAATTCAATCATTAATATTAGTGGGAGACTCTAGTACAATCATCAAGTTGATGCATAAGAAATTCACCCCAACCAATTATAAACTCACCTATATCATGGTTTAAGCTCGAAATGAGGCTACAAGAATCCAAACAACATCTTTTTATCAAGTGCCAAGGGGTTTTAATTGCAATATGACTCGTTTTCCAACAAGGAAACAATGTTAAAAATGGGGTAGCTTTGGGTTCATGGCCAATTAACCATCCAAGCCATACCTTAATCATCCCTTTGAAATTAATGACAAGTACCACAAATTTATTATTCCACATGTATTTCACGTGCAAATCCCTCCCTCAAGGAAAAGTAATAAACTTGATGTGGTCCAATGCTCCCTTGCACATGTTTGAGCTATTAGGGATGTTGGTTATTGAAGGAAGAGATTCAAGGAAAATTTCAGGGGATAAATTTTGCCCATGGGCTAATTTTCCATGTTTTCCCAAAAAAAGATTCACCATTTTCCATTTTCTAAAAATTATTTTCCCAAACCTATAGGATAAAATTATTTAACCTTAAAAATCACCAAAATTTTATAGAATCTATATAAAATCCTTAGAAATTTGAATTTTTTTACAAAAATATTGCTAAACATTTTACAGCTTGCATATTAAGGACTAATAAAATTCACCGAGGTTTCTACACTTTAATATAAATTTTCATCCTTAAAATTTTCCCAGTAGAGGTTTAATACAACCCATGCAAGGTGGGATAATGGATCGTCTGACCTAAGCAAGGTGGGAAGAATGCAAGAAACTCTACCCAATTGGCCTCTGCTCATAATTCTCTTTGGTTCCCAAGTTGGTGGTTAGTTTTGGTATCACTCTCTTTGTTCTTTGTTTGCTAAGTTTGGTTTTTTTATAGGAGTGGGTTCTTAGCATAGTAGTCATTATGTATATGTGTTGGTGTGGAAATGATTTCAAATATATGGGGAAGAGATCCAGATTGGATCATTATATTTTTTTTCATCTATCTTGATCCTTTCATACTGGAAAAAAATGGAGGATTCAGCTTGCAGGGTCATTTTAGTGGCAGGTCCCAATTTTGAAAAATTAAGATCTAAGACCTTCCTAATCCATTTTGAGGCATTAAACGACAATTTTTTTAGGTTCTATTGTATGGAACTTTTTCACACCCCCTTAACAATTTTCTACACTGTGATACCTTTCCAACAGTGCAAATTGTGTGTCAATCAGAGTTCATATGAAAAAGTTATGTCTCCCGCAAGTTGACCTATCGTGTTGACCACCACGGTATGAGAGGATGTCATGTCATCCCCCATCACTCATGCATACTATTAGGATATTTAGACACTTAGGAGTCAATTAATATATACTTGGTCTAATGTGTCGTTAAGTAAAAATGTGTTTCTTTAGTATGAATTAGTATGCACTTGTAGTTAGGAAAATCTGACGGTCACGATATGTTCCCGACATAGAGTGATCTGACGGTTCATATTCTCCTCGAAATTAACGGCCATTGATCCATGGATTAGCACCCGATTGGTCGATGATCTCTATTTAAAGAGCATGGAGGGTCATTTTCCGATGATCGATTGTGAGAAACTCTCTTGTAAAATCTCTCTATGATCTTTTTCTTTTGCATTAATAAACTTCTCCAAGTGGCTGCATTGGTTGGGGTCGTGGATGTTTCCCCGTAGGGTTTTACCACGTCAAAGAATCAGTGTGTCGATATTTTATCTAGTTGTGTGAGTGTTTATTGAAGGTGTTCTTCCTTCGTTGGAATACCTATGTTGTCAAACATGGTATAAGAGCCTATTTGAAGACCTGCTCCTGTTGTAGATTGAGATCGTGAATCTGAGTTTCCTTATCTCCATTTTCTTCCATTTACGTACATTTATAGGCTGAGAGGATTGTTCAATTGCATCTGTAGCACTCATTTCATTCAGGAATTCTTTTCATTTCACTCGAAAAGATTTCTGTTTGCCCAAGATATGGCCATTTCAGCTAGATATGGAGGTATAAACCTTGAATACGCTCTCTTTTTTTTTTTTTTTGCAGAGTATTATTTCGGTTTTAAATTATTTTTTTCTGGGTTACTAATCTATTAGATTTATGTATTCTATTTTCCCTGCACCCTGTGCAATCTTGATAAATAAAAAACAAATAGGAAAATTTGCATTTTCAACCCTTGTTGTCATCGAGAAGCGAAAAAATTCTTCTGTGAAAAGAGTTTTTTTTAGAATGCTCTCCAAAGTCGTCTTCAACAACAACCATCTTGTTAAACAATACAATATGTTTTTCTAGCCCATTTGGTTAAAATTTTCCTTATTAAGTAAGAGGTCTTGAGTTTGAGTCTCTCTTTTTGTTACTTTTTTTTAAAAAGTCCATGCCCCATTGCAAAGTGTATTTCACTTCAAGTATAAAAGTGAATCACTATAAGTAGCTTTAATATTTTAGAGTTATTTATTTTGCATGCAACTTTTATTTTATAAAGTAACTTAATTGTAAAAGTGAACCCCACTTCTTTTTATAAATGTGGGTCACTTCATAAAGCAACTTACACCATCATGTGGTCCTTTGGTTACCGTTTATGCCTTTTTTTAAAAGGGCATAACTTTCACATCTGAAGTCTGTTTTCAGTGCCAGGTTTTTTTTTAAACCACCTAATTTTTCGAGATCTGTCCATCGAGATCATCAGTTTCAATTTTTAAATCCATATTATCTACATATTTAATATGGATTCTTCAAGTAATCTTTTTCTTACCAACACCAATTACTTCCAATGGAAATCCCATATGGAGGATTTATTAAGAAGCAAAGGCTTGTACCAGATTACCTTGGGAAAGGAAACAAAACCTATTGACTCTCATAAGAAATTCAAATGGGCTAATAGGAATCACGAGGCATGTGGACTAATCAGAATGTCCATCTCTCGTCATTTAAGGTTCCTCCTTCAACAAATTGATAAACTCGGTGAAGTTTGGGAAAATATCGAATCTGTGTTTGGTAAACACAATATTATTCGAGCACAATAGTTAGAAAAACAAGTACTGACTTTAAGTCCAAGTGATTTTTCTTGCATTGAAGACTATCTATCTAAGTTTAAAACACTTAGAATTTTATGTGAAGAATGTAAGATAAACATGGATGAAGAGTGTTGCATATATCTTATTCTTTCTAAGCTAGGTAGTACATATTTTGTGTTTATATCTACCTTTTATGCCATGAAAGAGGCTCTAGAGACAGCGTATCAAAAACCCATTCTTGATTCATTTTGTGATGCTTTGATTAGAGATCAAGATAAGCTTGTACAAATTGGAGTGATCAACACTACATGTACCTCCAACAAAGCCTTATTCATCCATCATAAATATAAACCCAATAATCCCAAGAAGCAACATCCTCGCCACAACAACAAGCAACATGAGGGTGCCAAACCCACTCAGATAGCTTCCGCTCCTAATGGTGACAAATGAGAAAAATATAAAAATAAGAACATTGAAAGACATTGCAACTTTTGTGATAAAGATGGTCATGATGAGTCCAAATGTTTCAAGAATATGGAAGATTTAGAAGCAGCGATGAAGAAGCACAACATCAATTTTGATTATACTTCTTCTTATTATTATCATGACATGCACTTTTTGCTTCTGGTTTGTCCTTCAATACAACTTCTACTTCTTTTTCTGATGAGTGACTTATTGATTCTGGAGCATCTTATCATATGGCTAAGGATAAAGACATATTTTATGCTCTAAATGAATGTAACACCAAAAAAATATGTGTTGGTGATGATAGATCTCTTAGTGTTGTAGGATCGGTAACAGTTCAAGTAGAAAATGGTCATTTCAATGATGTATTATGTGTTCCAAATCTTTCTTGTAACCTTCTATTAGTATATCAAATTACTCATTTGGGTGAAGGTAAAACTATCGAGTTTTTACCTCACCAAGTTGTAATCAAGGATATAAAATATCCTAAGCATGTTCTTGTAACTGGAATTGTTGATGATATTACCAGGTTGTACAAGTTTGACAACTTTGGGTCATCATCGTTTTCATCAGTTTTTGTTGCTCATAGCGATGACTTGAACAAACTTTGGCATGAGCGGTTTGGTCATCTAAACTATCGCTCATTGCAGCAACTATGTAATCAACATGTGGTGACTGGTCTTCCTCCTATTTCATGTAGAGATGGTGTTTGTGTCGGTTGTGTTCTCGAAAAACATCATTGGGACAATATTAACAAAGGTACCTCTTGGCACGCCTCGGGCCCTATGCAACTTGTTCACAGTGATTTGTGTGCTCCACTTTCTTCTCCTTATTTTTCTGGGTGCAAGTATTTCTTAAGTTTCATTGATGACTTTTCCATAGGAACTTGGCTTTACTTCTTAAAAATTAAAAGAAAAGTTTTGGGCCTACAAGGCCCTTGTAGAAAAGAAATTTGGACATCAAATTCAAAGGTTAAGAACAAATAATGGAGGCAAATATGTGAACAATAATTTTACAAGTTACTGCACTACACAGGACATTCAAATGCAACACATTGTTCCATATACACCACAACAAAATGGTGTTGTTGAGAGAAAAAACCACACATTAAAATAAATGGCTAATTGTATGATCCAATCTAAGGGATTAATTCTAAAGTATTGGGTGGAAGCCATCAACTGTGAAAATTAGATACTAAATCGCACTCCTACAAAGGATATTAAAAGAATAACACCAGAAGAAGTTTGGAATAAAATTAAACCATATGTAAGTCACTTCCGTGTATTTGGCAGTATAGCATGGGCTCACATTCCTGATGAGAAAAGGAAATCATTGCATCATAAAAGTGAGAAGTGTATATTTGTTGGTTATTCTGAAGATGTAAAATGTTATAGACTTCTTCAACCACATTGTAATGAAACTATTATTAGAAGAGATGTTAAATTTGATGAAAATATCTTGGCCTACGAGCCTAATTTGGCGTTTGTTCCTTCTTTGGCATGTGAGCCTAATTCGACATTTGTGCCTTCTTCATCTTGCGAGCCATCTTCGACATTTGTGCCTTATTATGTTCCTATTCTGGTTTCTTGTTCAAGTGATGATAGTGGGGATGAAAATCCACCTCTGCCTGCTCACCTTCCTCCAGATGATTCCTTTGAACCTGAACCAGCACCAGCACCAGCTCCACCGCTTCCTAGATGGGTTTGTTCAACACAAGAAGCAGTTGGTGATCTTATTGGTGATCCTTTAGATCAATGTCGGACACGTTCACAGTTCCAGCAAGCCTCTTCTCTTTTGGCTCAAGATTAAGAGACTCATGATCCAGAGACATTTGCATAAGCTTCAGGTCATCTAGATTGGGATACAACAATGAATAAAGAGTATCGTTCTTTAATGGAAAACAATACTTGGGATATTGTACCTCTTCCCAAAGAAAGAAAACTTTTCAGGTTTAAATGGGTCTACAGAACCAAGTATGCATCAGATGGAAGTGTTGAAAGACACAAGGCTTAGTTATTTGCCAAAGGATTTTCCGAAGTTGAAGGAATTGACTACAATTAAACCTTTTCCCCTATAGCCAAAATGAATTCCATACACCTTGTTCTTTCCCTCGTTGCCTCACATAAATGGGAGGTCCATTAGATGGATGTTAAATCCTCCTTCTTGCATGGATATTTGCAAGAATAAATCTACATGGAACAACCTCTCGGCTATGTCCAGAATGACTCTAGCCTTGTTTGTCGCCTAAAGAAATCTCTTTATGGTCTTAAGCAAGATTCCCGAGCTTGGTATGCCAAAATGCAAAGCTTTATTATGTTGGATTACTGAGAGGGGGCGTGAATCAGTAATAGCGTAATTATAATCATTTTTCCTCAAATAATCCAAGTTCTATATCAATGTAGAATTATTATCCAATAATGAGCAATAAGAAATGAGAAATCACACACATACACAGTACACTAGTGTTTTACGTGGAAACCCAAATTGGGAGAAAACCACAGAATGATTTTTCTTATATTTCTTGAAGAATTACATTCATTGGAAGCACCAACTTCCTTTGTTTTCTAGCTGCAACTAGAAGGAGGCTCCAACCCCCTAGTTTCTCAGGCTACAACCTGGGGGAAGCTCCAAATCCCCAAATCTCTGGCTACAACTAGAAGGAGGCTACAACCAGAAGGTGGCCACAACCACCTGTCCTTGCCTCGTCCAACCGCCCTGAAGTAGAAGTAGAATGATGGAACCATTGTCACACTATCACTGTGAGATATACCGTTGTAAACCTATACCAATAAACCTGAACCATGCATCAAATTGTACCTCAACATGTAATCAACATGCACCATAAACAAGTGCATCAACCATGCACCAACCTGTACCAAACAATCTGTAATCAACCTATACCATAAACAAGTACAACCAACCATGTACCAAGTATGTACCAATAATGTGTCAACTACTCATCAAGTATGACTCATCAATATGTACCAACATCATCAACTATACACCTCATGTATGTGCCAACTCATCAACTACTTGTCTCAACCATGTACCCAACTTGTACCTCAACCAAAATCCCTCATAAATTTCATCATCCAAAT
>SNQJ01S0107192.1:1358-16552 GCA_010110895.2 Picea sitchensis
AACTGGGAGATTCTCACAAAGTATGATGTTATGCTGTCATCATCATTCATCTTCAAGTCACAGAGCTCATTCTCCAGACTCATTACTTGTCCAATGTTTTTCACTGAGAAGAGGTTTGTTATGGAATTGTTCATCTTTTTCGATGAGTCAAGATGGGAGATGTAGGGTATCAAGTGGTCTTTTATAGAGTCCACTATGATACTCATGGCATTGATGTCACCATCTTTGAACTTTTCCATAACTGCAATGTTTTGTGATTCTTTCTCTTTTCCTTCTTCAAACTCTGGTTTCACGATCTTTCCTTTCACAATATCCAACACTTTATTATGACTTCATAGAGTAACTCATAACTTATTTTCTGACTTCATAGAGTAAGTCATGGATTCTTTGACTTGGTCAACCCTAGATTTGACCAAAAACTCAAACTTGACGTCTTGGCTTGTTGAGAGTACCACGAGATGCACTAGGTTAGGGCGCACTGGTCTATCTAGAAATTAGGTCAATCCCTTCACTTAAGGTGCCTGAACGAGAGGATTAGGGTTTCTGCAACTGCACCTACTAGTAACCCTAGCGACAGTGCTTTGGTGACTACTCCTGCTAGAAACCCTAGCGATAGTTCTTCAACAAGATTAATATCTTTATGGCTATGCTTCCTTCTAGTGGTTAGACTGAATGAAGGAGGTGTGGGCCCATAACTTGTTAGAATATAATGGATGTGCTCATTTTACCATCTACAATATCACTATTGTCACCCAACCATAGGCCAAGGCCACCCTCCGAGCACCTTAACCTTGACAGAGAATCATTCCGGAAGCAAACCCTAGGCTAGATAGCCAAACAAAGGGTAGCGCACCTTTCCCCAAGGATAGCGCACCAAACAAGAGCTAATCAGATAATCCAAACCATAACCAAGAGATAGACCAAACCAAAACCGAAAGCTGCTAGTTGCAGCAGTTGCAACGACAACTCTCCTCCAAACTTTCACACAAACTGGGAAACTGTAGTGTGCACAAGTGTTGCTCTGCAATTCTGAGATTGCCTGCCCGAATGAAGACTGGCCTCCTGTATTTATACTAATTCTGGCTAACTGCCTGGGCCGAATTCTTACTCTGGATACCTATTTACTCATTATATATTATTTCTTCTAGCCGACTTCTTCTCTTGGAGGCTAATAACCTAATAAAAATTATCCTCTTGAGCCGACTTGTATTCTAGGGTTATTAGTCAACTCATTAGGGTTTCTTCTTGCTTCCCAAAATATTCTATTCTCGTTAGGTTTACATGTGGTGATAAATACTTCTTCCAGCTACCATAATATCAACAATAGCAATTCCAACTGAGCTAATATACAAGCTCAAAATCACCAGATGTGCCCCTCATGCAAACTACCAGAATCGCTAAATCCGCTCCAACTACCAATTGTGAGCGCAGATTTGGAAACCCCTCGACAACAATGAAGCTCTGCTGAATGGCTATCCTCTGCAATTGATCTCACTGCAATCTGATGGCTAGAAGTCTCTCTACAGCTGATGCACCCCAATCTGGCAATGTGCCCTCCTTAGAAGTAGAACCTCTCCAGTAAATAAACTATGGCATATGATGCAAGCCTCCCTCCATGAAAGAAAGTGCCCTAGCTCAAGAGTCTTCACAAAATTGACCTCATCTCCATCCTCCAAGAGCTCCTCTCTCAACAAGAAAATGAACAAGTGAAGAATGCGCCCTCCTTCACCCTTTGCACCCCTCTTTGACATCCAAAAGGAAACCTAAAATATGAAGGGTTGAGATAATCTCATATCCCATGTAATCGATGGTTGAGATCTCCCCATTCATATTTAAGTCAATAAACCACTTTAGGTTATGTTTCCTAAGTCAACTTTATGTAGCTAATTCACCCCTTTGTGAATTAGTAGTCATTTTAGGCCAAAATAACTAAATTTCACTTTAGACAAAGTCAAAGTGAAATTAGAAAAAAGTATAAGGTGCAAAGTGTAATGTCCTTCCCTCATGTGCTAAGGAGGTCATAAGCACATGGGGAACACTTCCCAAGGTACAAAACTCAACAACCATAGACTAGCTTTGGACTTGGTAGCTAGCCCTACCAAATCAGAGAGGGCTCTCTCAAGAATCTCACACTCACAACCAATGGAAATCACTGGAGCATATAAGGATTTTAGGCTAGGTATTTAGATCACTAGGGTTTTGAAATTTTAGTGTTTTGTTGGATCAAAAGTAATGGGTTTAAGAACTAGGAAAAATAGGTCGAAAGATCAATTACATATATAAAATGAGGCAAGCTAGGTGTAATCAATGGCATAATTGGTTTGTCATTGTAGTGTAGTGAGGAATAAATTATAGAATGAATCAAGTAAGCATACATGCATGAATTCACTTGTTTGGAAGATAAAAACACTTAAAAAATAATCTCTAACAAAATAGAGCATTAAGCAATGAATTCTGTTTAACACTTAAGAGATTAAGAATGAGAAGAAACATAGATGGCTGCTATAAACATTTGATAATCAAATACATAAGAATAACTAAGAAATACAATGCCACTGACCAAAACACATGAATCCCATGAAAATAGCTGCAACTATGTATTATTTTTCTGCAAAAAGGGTGTCACTAGCTCCAAACCTTTCACTCTCTGATGTCCCCATCCCTTGAATCTGACTGAAAACTAGATACATATAGACCAAAACCATATTCCCCTCTCTCAGGGGTTTAATTCCTCTTGATAGGAATAATTCACACAAATCTCTCTAACCAAACCATAAGACTAGGGAGGTTAAAACAAACTCTCCTTTTAGCCTTTGACTGACCTTTCTATCATAAATGACCTTCATAATTACATCAAAATTACATTAACAAGATCAATTTACATTCATCTACATAATTTAAACTCAAATAAAGAGAAATTATATCATGAGAAACTAAGTTTGACTGAAGAAACTTGAAACTTTGACCTTTAGGGAAAAGCCCAACACGTTCAGGGAAAAACACAACACATTCAGGGAAAAACGCAACACCATCTGGGAAAAACACTGCATAAATTTGCAGGGAATTTTTGAGTGACTTCTTGTACTCCAAATGATGATCTAAAGGTACCATTGGAAATCTTAGGATGTCTAGTTGTCCATAGAGTCCTTAAGCAAGAAAAATGGCCTCTCCAAGACTGAGAAAAATGGATTCTCCCAAGGTCACTCCAAAAGGCCAGCGCAACTAAGAAATTTGGATTTCCAAGGTGAAATTTGGTTTTTCTGAGGGTTGGGATGAAATTTGATGGTGGAGAGATGTCTTACGATATATTAATGAGCAAATGATATGCTTTGTTGATCTTTTTAATGGCTGAAAGTCGATTTTTCTCTTAGGTGGCGATGTAGCCCCATCTTGTCTTTTCACAAATTGACTTGATTGCTTTTGTACTGTAGCTTTCAAACCTTATTATACATATTTACATATTAATAAAGATCAAAATGATTTTATAGATCATAATATAACACTTTTCCCTATTACTACTCCCTCTAATGGTGATTTTGATGATGACATGACCTATTTACATGAATTTTAACAATATGACCTAATGATGACACTATATGGAATGATAACCAGAATGATGACCAAGATGACCAAGACACTCTTCCAAGAAATAATGACTTGACCATGGTAAGATTTATTGACCATGAATATGAAAGGAGTAGTAATGACCTAGCTATACTAACCAATGATCAAATTTTTATTTGAAAACTCCTTGAAACTATAAAAATTTACCTTAGGACCCTATCAACCATATGAAATAGTATAATTTGATCACTGGTGATTGACAGGACTGACATACACTAACATTGGCTCCAGCTGGGTATGTAAGCTCTTTAGGAGGTGTTAAGAACACCGTAGACGAGGTAGCCTCATCCATTGGGCAATGGAGTCAGTACAACTACAATCTTCAAATTGACTCAAATTAAACTGAAAACTGAACTGTACCATCAAATACAATCTCAACTGGAAACTAACATTGAAAAAGATGCTCAAAATGTTGAGCTTATTTGCACACCAACCTATTCTAACAACTGAAAAACTACTCAATCGAGTGAAATCATAGTGCCAATGTAACCAATCAAGTAAATGCCTATTTGATTGATGCTCCCGACCAACTTCTCTGTACATGAATAAAAATTTATACATTGGCATCCAAAAACATTTCTAAAAATGATCTCCATCATCAATGAATGCTTCAATAATTACCTTCACTGCTGGTTGCAACAAACTGGCCACTGGATCCTGAAAGACACGGAAATTTACCTCTTGTTGATCTGGAGGAAGCAAGGCACCTTCTTTTCTTGAATCTTCCCTTCCTTCATAATGAAATTCAACAAGAGTGCTCTCCTGATATTCACAAAATTCTTAACATGTAAATGGGAAACTTTCCTCTTGAAATACAAACGTAGGACATGAAATAATTGAAAACAAATATGAATAACACTCCTCATCAACATCCTGATGCCCTGAAATCTGAATACATTGCTGATCATCTTCATATGCTATAGGAGAATGAACATGGTATTCATCACTAGTTTTTTGATTGGAATTCTCTTCAGTCAAGGAAGAGATGGTTGGATGGAAATTTTCTTGAATTGCATGGCAGCCAGGATCTGATTTTTCCTCATGCTATTGGAAAGGAATTTCAAGCAAGGCCTCTTGAAGTTCCTCATCCATCAAATCCTTATCACAATATACACTTTCCAAATACTGAATAAAACCTTGAACACGCTGACAACAATATTTTACCAACAGTAAAGAAGGATATGTTTCTTTAAAATTTTCATAAAAAATCATATGAAAATCAACAAGTGAATATATAGAACCAGATGTCAAACCTTCATACCATGACCTCGATTTTCCCTCGAAAGTTTCCATGAACATCTTCATCATAAAATCCTCACGAAACTGAATTTGCAGCCTATGTACATGCATATGAAATTTGACCAAGTGAAGAGTAGCATCATCTCCTTCTTGATCTTTAAACTTAGGCATATAGGTCTTCCAATCTATGTGAGGAAGACGATTTGGAAAACCAAGTATATGATATCGATTCATAGGAGCATACCTTGTATATTGAGAATCCATCTTGAAGCAGTGGAGTCACCAATAAAATCTTTAGGCTATTGAGTCTTTGGACAATTGAGTTGCCATGAAAATTTCGAACACTAGATTCTTGAAAATGGAGTCGCCAGGTGAACGATGTACAACCTTTCTGTGTCTACTTGTTGTTCACCATCAGTACTTAGATCTGAACTTTGTTGTTTTATCCCAGGGAATATCTCAACTTCGCTCCTCGACAACGACGCCAAAATGTTGGCACTCAGTTTCCCAAGGCTGAGAAAGGAAGCCAAAGAGGTAACCACATACCATCTTTGGACTTGGCAGCTAGCTCTACCAAATCATAGAGGGCTCTCTCAAGAATTTCACACTCACATCCAATGGAAATGACTGGAGCATATAAGGATTTTAGGCTAGGTATTTAGATCACTAGGGTTTTGAAATTTTAGTGTTTTGTTGGATCATAAGTAATGGGTTTAAGAACTAGGAAAAATAGGTCGAAAGATCAGTTACATATATAAAATGAGGCAAGGTAGGTGTAATCAATGGCATAATTGGTTTGTCATTGTAGTGTAGTGAGGAAGAAATTATAGAAGGAATCAAGTGAGCATACATGCATGAATTCACTTGTTTGGAAGATAAAAACACTTAAAATATAATCTTTAACAAAAAAGAGCATTAAGCAATGAATTGTGTTTAACACTTAAGAGATTAAGTATGAGAAGAAACATAGATGGATGCTAGAAGCATTTTATAATCAAATACATAAGAATTAATGATAAATACAATGCCACTGACCACAACACATGAATCCCATGAACATAGCTGCAACTGTGTATTATTTCTCTGCAAAAAGGGTGTCATTATCTCCAAACCTTTCACTCTTTGATGTCCCCGCCCCCCCCTGAATCTAACTGAAAAATAGATACATATAGAACAAAACCATCTTCCCCTATCTTAGGGGTTGAATCCCTCTTGATAGGAACATTTCACACAAATTTCTCTAACCAAACCGTAAGACTAGGGAGGTTAAAACAAACTCTCCTTTTAGCCTCTGACTGACCTTTCTATCATAAATGACCTTCATAATTACATAAAAATTACATTAACGAGCTAAATTTACATTCATATACATCATGTCAACTCAAATCAAGAGAAATTACATCATGAGAAACTAATTTTGACTGAAGAAACTCGAAAATTTGACCTCCAGGGAAAAGCACAACACATTCAAGGAAAAACACAACACATTCATGGAAAAATGCAAATCTGGGAAAAACGAAGCACCAACTTGCAGGGAAATTTTGAGTGACTTCCTGTACTCCAAATGATGATATGAAGGAATCATTGGAAATATTAGGATGTCTAGTTGTCCATAGAGTCCTTAATCAATAAAAATGGCCTCTCCAAGACTGAGAAAAATGGATTCTCCCAAGGTCACTCCAAAAGCGTAGTGCAACTGAGAAATTTGGCTTTCCAAGGTGAAATTTGGTTTCTCTGAGGGATAGGATGCAATTAGATGGTGGAGAGATGTCTTATGAGAGAGTAATGAGAAAATGATATTCTTTTTGATTTTTTTAATGGTTGGAAGTCGATTTTTATCTTAGGTGGTGATGTAGCCCCACCTTGTCTTTTCACAAATTGACTTGATTTCTTGTGCACTGTAACTTTCAAACCTTATTACACATATTTACATCTTAATAAAGAACAAAATGCTTTTAGAGATCATAATATAACACTTTTCCCTATTACTACTCCCTCTAATGGTGATTTTGATGATGAAATGACCTATTTACATGACTTTTAACAACATGACCTGATGATGACACTATATGGAATGATAACCAGATTGATGACCAAGATGACCAAGACACTCTTCCAAGAAATAATGACTTGACCATGGTAAGATTTATTGACCATGAAGATGAAAGGAGTAGTAATGACCTAGATATACTAACCAATGATCAAATTTTTATTTGAAAACTCCTTGAAACTATAAAAATTTACCCTATGACCCTATCAACCATATGAAAGAGCATAATTTGATCACTAGTGACTAAAAGGACTGATAGACACTAACAGTAATAACCACTCTGCTTCTCCACAAGTGATTTAAACTGCTGAAAACAACCCAATGTGTCAGATTTATGCTTTAGAAAATAAATCCATGTCTTTCTTGAGAAATCATCAATGAATGTAAGAAAATATGTAATGCCTCCTCTAGATGGATTTTGAATTGGTCCACAAATGTCCGAATGTACAATTTCCAGTGGATCCTTTTCTCTGTAAGACTTGCCAACTAGAAATGAATCTTTATGTTGTTTTCCAAAAATATAGCCTTCACATATTCTTTCTGGTTTTTCAATTAGTGGTAAACCTTTCACCGTATCCTTTATGTGTAGAAACTTCATACCTCCAAATTTAAAATGTCCAAATATGGAATTCCATAGGTAGGAATCATCATTTACTTCATATTGGAATGTTGCCTGCATCTCTGCACCACTTTCTCCTTTCTTGATACTTCGTGCACTGTTTTCTTCATTGGAACTGTGCGCACTTTCTGCTGTAAATCCAGTGTCTAATTGCACATCTTTTTCTTTACCAATGGCTTGCACTATTTTTCTCTTCATGGTTGGCTTAAATTTCAATGGGAAAATTATGTTACTTGTCATCTGGATTCTTGCAATAAGCTGATTGCCTGGATATCTATCCATAATCACACAATGATTATCTTCCATGTAGATTCTATATCCTTTCTGTAACAACTATCTTGTGCTCATCAAATTATCCTTTAAACCAGAAACATAATCTACATCACGTATAACTTTTTGTTCTCCTTGTTTTGTTAAAATGTTTATACTTCCTTTTCCTAAGACAATGACTTGGATATATGTTCCAAGTGAAACTTTAGTTTGGACTGACTTATCCAAACTAGAAAACAACTCTAAGTTTCCTGTCATGTGATTACTACAACCTGAATCTAAATACCATATGTCACATGGAATTTCTTGAGAAACATTGCATTCAACTCGGGAAATTATTGGCATTGCCTCAACGTGCACCATAAACATAGGATTGGAGGGACTATTTGTGTTGTTGACCGATATTGACCTTTCTTGTTCTGATTATACTATCTCTTCCTTCACTCATATGCATAATGTCCATAGTTTTTACAGTAATGGCAGTGAATATTTGATTTTCCAGTTCTATGACTACTTGGCTGACTGGTATTTGGGTTTTTACCTCTTCCACTAGTGTTTCCAGGACTGTTGCTGTGTCCACCTCTAACATAATTTTTCCTCTGCCTCTAGAGTTATCCCTTCCCCCTTAATCTTCCACATATTATAGATGACTACACGGAAAATACATTCTCTAATGACATATTTGACCTATTCAATTTGTGTTCATGGTTAATGAGGGAAGCTTGTAGTTCATCTAGACTAAACTGACTCATGTCTTTTCTCTCTTCCATATTCATAACAAGGGTATCAAATTTAGGAGGAATATTCCTAAGTACCTTCTCAACAATGTTTCTATCCTCTATGGTTTCTCCATGATACTTAATGTAATTTATCAAGAAAATAACATGGGTATAAAAGGAATCTATTGAATCTGTATCTTTCATTGACAGAGTTTCGAAATATCTTCTAAGAGTTTGTAGTTTTGAAGTCTTAACTTTGTCCATACCTTTATAATAAGTTTGTAATATGTCCCATGCCTCCTTGTCTTTCTTTGTTGATGCAACTCTTGGGAGTATGCTCTCATGCATGGCTTGATGTATGAAAAACATCACCTTTCCATCCTTCTTCCTTTGATCTTTCAAAGTATCCTTCTTAGCTTGTGTGAGGGCATTGTACGCTGCTTGATCGGATAGTTCTACATAGCCATTCTCGACTGTCTTCTATACATATTGAACCCAAAATAACACCTTCATGGTCAAGGACTATAACTCATAATTATTTCCTGTAAAAGTGGGAGGTTGCATATTTGAAGTAGAATCCATATTTCTCCTTACAATAGAGTTGTTGCTCTGATAAAATTGTTTTGATAGAACTTGCTCTGATACCATATCTCAGATCTACAGTGCGTAGACAAATTTTGGGTAGCGCAGTTGAAAATAATGCGTGCCAAAAAACTTTGTGACTGAACTCACATGACTTACTACACAGTGGACATACTGCTTGATTTACTGCGTGCTGTGAAAAAAACTTAATGAATGATTTCATGACATAGAAACAAACACAATGCTATACTTAGAATATAAAATAAAAAATACACGTAAGTATGACAACACTCAAAATACTTTATACACATTAAACTTTGACGTTGCATGCTAATACAAAATACAATATTGAGTTGAGCTTCAACTCTAATGACTTCTTGGACTTCTGCAACTTACAACCACACACAAACAACTTGTGCTCTCAGACATCTTTGACTACCTTCAACTTTTGTTGCTTCTCTATTCTGTGCCTATTCTTTTTCTATCGACTTCCTACATACTCAGACTTATAAAGATGAAACTGAGACTTCCTGTAGAAGTAAAACTGAATCAACATTAAAGATGACAATAAATTCGAATGACCTCTATATACTTAACTGGACTTGAGAAATATTAAGTTCATATCCATTTAATAACTCCCCTTCTTGCCGACTGAAAAATACTAAGTTCACGTAAACGCAAGTGTAAACCAATGAACTATAGTTTCATATTGAAAAATCGACTGACTGACAAATCGACAGAGATATTAATATCACCGACTTGTAATTACTATTTCCTACACTCCCCCTTAATTATAAGTAGGTGGGATTACAAAAAAATACATACAAAATTTGAATTGACATTTACTGTCACACATCTGTTACTACACAGACTCCCAGACTACTGCACAAATGCTGAAATGCATCTCTTGCTAAAGATTTTGTAAAAATATCCGGGACTTGTTCTTTTGACCTGCAAAACTTTAAACATATCTCTTTGTTATTCACCAATTCTTTGATAATTATACCTTGTATCAATATTCTTGGTTTTCTTGTGAAACACATGATTCTTTGATAACATGATGGCTGAATTGTTGTCACAAAATATTGTAGTTGGTCCCTGTTGTTCCTGCAACAAATATTTAACATTATTCTCATCCAAACTACTTGACAAGTTTCACTTGTAGCTGTGACGTACATGCTTTTGCTCAAGAGAGAGTCACTATGGGTTGCTTTCTTGATGCCCATGACACCATACTTGTTCCAAAATGAAATGTATACCCAAAGGTACTTTTCCTGTCATCTATAGTTCCTCCACAATCACTGTTAGTGTATCCAATAAGTTTGAAATCTTCTGAAGTAGAATACATAATGCCAAAATCTTTTGTTCCATTAACATATCTCAAAATTCTTTTTCCTTCTTTCTAATGCGATTCTTTTGGAGTTTCCATGAACCTTGAAATCAAGCTCACTCCATACATAATATCAGGTCTTGTTACTATTATATTCATCAGGTCTTTTAAACAATGTGGGATCCACCTTGGACCCTTCATCTTCCTTGCTTGATTTCAATCCTATTACGACAAGTGTTGGGGTTGCTTTGGAGTTTATCATATTGAATATTTTGAAGATTTCACGCACATACTTAGATTGTGAGATAAATATACCAGTTTTGAATTGGTGAACTTCAATACCCATAAAATATCTCATAAGCCCCAAATTAGTCATTTCAAATTCATCCTTCATGATTGACTTAAATTCTTCTATGCCAAAATCACCTGTAAAAATCAAATCATCTACATATAAGAAAACAATTAACATGTTACCTTGCTGATTTACTTTGATGTACATTGTTGGCTCACATTCAGTTCTTTGAAATCCATTCTGTTTTAGATAGGAATCTATGCAAGTGTGCCAAGCTCTGGGAGCTTTCTTTAACCCATACAGTTCCCTCTTCAATCTATACACTTTGTTTTCTTGTTCTGGAACCTCATAGCCTTGTGGTTGTTCCACATACACTTCTTCTTCTAAATGTCCATTCAAAAATGCTGACTTTACATCCATTTGGTTAACTAGCCATCTGTTCTAAGTGACAATGACTAACAAAGTTCTGACTGTGTCCATGCGTGCAACTAGCGCAAATGTTTCATTGAAATATGTTCCAGGTTGTTGTGTAAAACCTCTTGCTACTAACCTTGCTTTATGCTTCTACACATTTCCATCTGCATCTTGCTTGGTTTTATAAATCCACTTGACACTTATCACATCCTTGTCTTCAGGTACTTCTACCAACTTCCATGTCTGATTTTTCTCTATGCATTTGATTTCTTCATCCATGGCTTGTGGCCATACATCATCTTTGACAATTTATTCAAAATTTAATGGAATATCTATTTGTGAAAACCGAGCAAAAACTGAAAATGAATTTGTTGTGTCCTCATTATATATGTCACACAAACTTCTTGTATTTCTTGGTAATAGAATTGCTAATGTTGGATCTGGAGATGTATAACTACTTGGACTACTTGCTGGAGTTTGCTGTGCTCTAGGTGTAGAATGCGCAAATGCTTCTCCTACTGGGGTTGTTTGTGCTTGGATTTTCATCGAAGTTGTAGAAGGAACCATGCACTGACTTGTACATGGTGTTTGAACCACCTCTTTTTTTGTGTCATCATGCCCAATAACATTAACAATAATGAATTTCTTTTCTACACTCCCATCCCATGATTCATTCTCCATGAACTGAACATCGTGACTAATTATGAATTTCATTGCAATAGGATCGTACAACTTGTATACTTTTTTATCTTCAGAATACCCAACAAATATACATTTTTTTCCTATGTTGTCTAGCTTCTTTCTTAGTTCATCTAGAACATGTGCGTATGCAACAGAACCAAAATTTTTTAAGTGTGCCACATTATGCTTCATACCTGTCCATGCTTCTTGAAGAACACTATTCTTCACACTTTTTTTCAAACATCTGTTCATGATGTATACTACAGTTTCTACGGCTTCATCCTAATACTCATTTGACAAATGTTTGGCTGCCAACATACTCCGTGCCATTTCCATGATGGTTCTTTTCTTTCTCTCTACGACACCATTTTGATGTGGTGTATACCGCCCAATGAATTTCTTGTAGATGCCATGAACTTTAAAAAAGTTCTGAAATTATCTTGAAATATATTCTCCTCCTCTATTAGTTCTTAGAACCTTGATTTAATAACCACTATGCTTCTCCACAAGTGATTTAAATTGCCGAAAGCAACCCAATGCGTTAGATTTATGATTTAGAAAATAAATCCATGTCTTTCTTGAGAAATCATCAATGAATGTCAAAAAATATGTACTGCCTCCTATAGATGGAGTTTGAATTGGTCCACCAATGTTTGAATTTACAATTTCTAGTGGAGCTTTTTCTTTGTAATACTTGCCAATTGGAAATGACTCTCTATGCTTCTTTCCAAAAATACAACCTTCACATATTCTTTCTCATTTTTCAATTAGTGTTAGACCTTTCACCATATCCTTTGTTTGTAACAGCTTCAGAACTCCAAAGTTCAAATGTCCAAATCTGAAATTCCATAGTCGAGAATCATCCTGTACTTCAAATTGGAATGTTGCTTGCATATCTGCGCCACTTTCTCCTTTCCTGATACTGCATGCACTATTTTCTTCATTGGCACTGCACACACTTTCTTCTATAAATGCAGTGTCCAACTGCACATCTTTTTCTTTACCAATGACTTGCGTTGTTTTTCTCATCATGGTTGGCTTCAATGTCAATGGGAACATTCTGTTACTTGTCATATGGATTCTTGCAATAAGCTGATTACTTGGATATCTATCCATAATCACACAATGATTATATTCCATGTAGATTCTATTTCCTTTCTGTAACAACTGTCCTATGCTCATCAAATTATGCTTTAAACTAGAAACATAATACACATCCAGCATAAATTTTTGTTCTCCTTGTTTGGTTAAAATGTTTATACTGCCTTTTCCTAAGAAAGTGACTTGGATATCTGTTCCAAGTGTAACTTTAGTTTAGACTGACTTATCCAAATTAGAAAACAACTCTAAGTTTCCCGTCATGTGATTACTACATCTTGAATCTAAATACCATATGTCACATGGAATTTCTTGAGCAACATTGAATTCAACTGGGGAAATTATAGGCATTGCCTCAGCGTGCACCATAAACATAGGACTCGAGGGAATATTTGCACCATTTGACTAATCTTGAACTTGCCTTTTCTAATTATACTACCTCTTCCTGCACTCATATGCATAATTTACATACTTTTTTCATTAATGGCACTGGATCTTTGATTAGTCAGTTCTCTGACTACTTGGTTGACTGGTATTAGGTTTTTGACCTCTTCCACTAGTGTTTCCAGGACTGTTACTACGTCCACCTCTAACATAACTTTTTCCTCTGCCTCTAGAGTTAGCTCTCCCCCTTCCTCTTCCATGAATTATAGATGACTATGCGGAAAATGAATTCTCTAATGACATATTTGACCTATTCAATCTGTGTTCATGGTTAATGAGGGAAGCTTGTAGTTCATCTAGAATAAACTGACTTAGATCTTTTCTATCTTCTAGAGTCACAACAAGGGTATCAAATTTAGGAGAAAGACTCCTAAGTACTATTAAGCCCTAATATTGGCTCATTACCCCTTAATTGAGACATATTACATTAGTAATGTTATTTTATTTATGTCGGCTTTATTCCATTAGTTGTAATTATACCTCCTAGTCTCCTATATATACCAAGGAGACATTTTCATTTGGAATCATCTTCTACTTGAACATTTATGTGGGGTAAAAGGAGGTTGCCCCCTCGAAGAGGCTTATTATCTGAAATTGTGTCTTTTTCAAGGCATTGAATACTTATTCTGAGGTTTTTCTATGCTATATTGATATTTGGTTCCTAACATATGGTATCAGAGCTCAAGGTCTTGGGGTTTCGCTACTACATCCGAGACACCTTGGAATTTTCGTTATAACTTTTTGTATAAAACGTTTCAGAAGGAAATTATTGGAGGATATTTAGTATATGGATCAAGGTACACTGGGTTAAAATTTCATCTCCTGAGGCCTTATACTTTCGTAGATAAAACCTGTACAAGATAGGGTTCTGGAATCCTGAAATGAGTCATTGCGGAATTTTTGCTATAAATTTTTTTCTGTAACGCTTCATACCCTAAAATATGGAGGCTATTCACAGAAATTAGTAAGGTATATGTGGTAAAAATTTCAACTTCTGGGTCATCTTACATTTGCAGATACACCCTGTGGAAGATAGGGCATCTGACTAGTCCTATTGACTAGTCTCAATAAGGTGTTCCAGGTAAAACAATCATAACTTCTTCCTAGTGTATCCAAATTGAGTGGGATCAGTTTCATTGGATAGTGGAAAGTCTGTAGTATTTTTGGTACAAGTTTCAAAATTTTATATCAATTATTGTGTGCGGGGCATGCTATACAAGTGAGATCTCCTGGAAAGGCCAAAAATCAGCAAGTTGTGGGGAAGTTACCGTAAATTCCACTTGGCACATCCAATTTTGATCAGAACTTTGGCATTGTAGAGAAGAAATATCAGAGAACTACATAAAATAAATTTTCATACCCAGAAGGGCCGAAACTTGGGATATACAATAGAATAAAGATTGTATAGCAGAACCACCTCAAAATCAAGGTTCAAAAGTGATACATGGCCAGCATGCCACCCAAAAAGGGAACTTCTACACCAAATAAGCCTCCAAACAATCATACTTGGACTCTTTATGAAGGTGAAGAAATGCGTAGATACATAAATGATTTACAAAATAAGATAGTAACAAAAGATGAACTACAAGAGATGGAAGCTAAGTTGGAGGAAAATATGGATGGTTTAAAAGAGGAGATCATGGAAGTATTGAAAAATTTCATAACAGAGAAGACACCTGAAAGTGAAAATGCATCCCATGAAATTCATGACAAGGACACAAGGAAGGTGAATCAAGAATTGAGAAACTCCAATTTTGGGTTGAAGACCAACCACGTTCCTAAGATCGATATGAGGAAGTTTGATGGCAAGGACCCAATCACATGGATACTTC
>SNQJ01S0107192.1:21397-46264 GCA_010110895.2 Picea sitchensis
AGATTCAAGAATTTCAGGAACAAAAGGAAGTTTGGTTCAAGGAAGAAGCCAAATCAAGAGAAAGACATGTCATAAATACAATGCTTCAACTGTCGAAAGTATGGTCACTACAAGAATCATTGTCTCGAGCTAAAGAAAAGGAAAGGGACACACGAAGCATCAGTTGTCGAAGAAAAGGAACCTACAAACAAGACCAAGCGAGATAAAATAGACTTCTTATTCTAAGATAAGGTAACAATACTCTTCTTAGTTCTTGTACATATCTTGTTTGCATAGTCTCTGTACATATGTTGTATATCTATCTCTTAGAAGATAATATGTTCCAAGAAGAACTATACCTATGGAAGAACAAACAAGATAAGGATAGCTATCATTATACAAGTCAGATAATACACATGAAAGGATGAAATACATCAAACAAATCATGTGGAAGTTATTACAAGTTAAGCCAGAATCAAAATCAATCTTGAAGAAAATTAGAAGAAGCAAAGACAGAAAGAAGTCAGCAGTCAAGAGGAAATTGGAGAAAGACTTATGGAACTTTGCAGAAGACAATAAGGATGTAGACGAAAGTGTGGACTCTGTTAGATGGAGGGAGGTGATTATATATTTCTAAAAGAAAAACATGCACTCATACATGAAGCAAGGATTAGGAGGGAGCTAATCCTATGATCCATTGAAGATGATGAAGTATATATCCATGGTAGTAGCCATGAAAGGCATTACGTGTTCAGTTCGACGTTAGAAGAAGCCTTCTTCGAAGAGAAGCCTTAAAGTATCTCTGGTTGTCCATCCACGTCTGTGATCCTATGATGAAAGGAAGAAGTGGAATATTTAGGGAATGGAATCTATAAGAAACTCCATGGACCCAAGAGCTAAAGAAAAACATGAGGAAGAACACGAAGATTCCAAGAAAGAAAGAGAAGCCAGAACAACCAGTCATTGTATCGAGAATCACAAGATTACCAGCCTAATATGAAATCACTAAAAGAAATCAAGCAAAGGAACTGAAAGTTGTGATGAAGAATAGTGTATATGAATGCAATCATTGCAAGATCCATAACTAGAGGTTCTCCCAGATGGAGGGAGAAGACTCTGATGATTACTTGTTCCAGTAAACCAGGCATACCTCTACATGAGTCATTATATCATCTACAATATCCATGGGTTGGATTTCTACATCATATGAATGCAAAGACTTTTTTCCAGAGAAATTGAACAAAGAGTGTATGAAGAGAAACCTCAAGGCTTTGAGGCATACTAGAAAGAGACCCTTGTATTCAGATGGAAGAAGAGAACTTGGTGGAGAACCTCCAATGCACAGCAGAATTGTGGTGAAGATTTTCTATAACAGAGATATTGTATCAAAATGATTACTCAGAAGATAAGGATGATGGATTGCCAATCCATGACAAAGATCTCATGATGACAGAAGAAGTGCCACATGGATATGTTCTAGTTTGACCCTTTTCACGATGTTCTGAGCTAGCAGGAACCAAAGAGGAATCCAACAATGATATACTTTATTGATCAGAGCTACATGAAGCCTTCAGAGAAAAACGGTGTTCTAGACCAAAGAACATTTGAAATCAATCTTTACATTATCTGTGATGAAGTCCAGAAAGGAGAAAATGGTTATCCAATACATATCTCCACAAATGAGCAGATAAGAAGACATTTTGGTAAAGCTTTTGTCCAAGATGAAAGAGTTTTCGTAGTCAAGCTGGAGCTCGTGGAGACGACTTCCTTATTGAAAAAGGAAGAGATGACTCCCAGGTTGGGAGGGAGCACTGATGTGTTATTTATTGATGGACAGGCATTTTCCAGTTTGAAAAATGGTCCAGATCGAATGGTCATTTTCGTAATGAAAATGGTTCGATGGATTGTTGATGTACCATAGACAATGATTTCCCATTGTGGTTAACATGGGGAATGGTCTAGGGCAGTCTCTCTTCTTGAGGGTTACTCAATAAGACTAGCCCACCTCGTCGGACAGCGATTTCCCAATGTGGTTAACATGGGGAATTGTCTATTTTGGAGATTGGTGCAGGACAATCATTTCCTTAGGAAATGGTTTAGACAGTCATTCCTTAGGGCAGATTCATTCTCTCCAGGTTGCACTTTGTTTAGTGCCAGAGGAATGGCCCAGGTTGGGGAATGGTCTAGGTTCAATAATTAGGGACAGACATTCCTTAGGGCAGACTCATTCTCTCCAGGTTACACTTTGTCTAGTGTCAGAGGAATGGCCCAGGGTGGGGAATGGTCCAGGCTCAGAAATCAGGACAATTATTATTCCTTGCTTGAGAAGAATAGTCCAGATATCTCATCATTGATGTTTGACCTTCTGAGGGCAGATGCTCTTCCAATATCTCACAGATGTGAGTGGAAGAATGGCCCAAATGATTCAGTTTATATCATAACATTGTTTCTGTGTAGGTTTATATCAGATGATTGTTATGAAGATTGTATGTTTCTAAACAGTAGATGTATACTATTGTGGTGGATGTGTTCCACTGCTTGTGACTATACGTGATTGATCAAGTACCTATGTGCTACTTGGTGCGGTAGTGTACCACTGGATTGTAGTTGTGTACTACTATGGATAGACACAGTTGTGTTCTATTGAATGATATTGTTTTGATTTCCTTGAAGACTATCATCAATGTTGGAAATGATTATTAGCTAGATGGATGATCAATGGACAGAGATTTCCCAAATGGAAAATGTTCCAGGACATTTATTCTTCTAGGACATATGTATGGATTAGAAGAATGGTTCTTGTGTCACTCTATGGAGTGAGTGACTTATCCAGCATCATGTCTGATTACTTAGATGGAGTATGGTTTCGAGAGATGATGCATTTGATGAAATTGATAGTCTATACGACTATGTTGATGCTACCGGGTAAATGGTATGTTTTTTCTCAGGACCATTACCTTCAATACCTCCCTATCTAGGAGGGAGTGTTGATATTATGGTAGTTGTGGGAGGTATTTACCTCCGCATGTAAACCTAACAAGAATAGAATATTCTAGGAAGCAAGAAGAAACCCTAATGAGTTGACTAATAACCCTAGAAGACAAGTCAGATCAAGAGGATAATTTGTATTAGGTTATTAGCCTCTAAGAGAAGAAGTCATCCAGAAGAAATAATATATAATGAGTAAATAGGTGTCCAGAATAAGAAGTCGACCCAGGCAGTTATCCAGAATTAGTATAAATACAGGAGGCCAGTCTTCATTCTAGCAGACATTCTCAGAATTGCAGAGCAGCACTTGTGTGCACTGCAATTGCCCAGTTTGTGCGCAAGTTTGGAGGAGAGTTGTCGGTGCAGCTGTTGCAGCTAGCAGATTTTGGTTTTGGCTTGGACTATCTCTTGGTTTTGGCTTGGACTATCTCTTGGTTATGGTTTGGACTATCTGATCAGCTCTTGTTTGGTGCACTATCCTTGGGGAAAGGTGTGCTACCCTTTGTTTGGCTATCTAGCCTAGGGTTTGCTTCCGAAATGATTCTTTGTCAAGGTTAAGGTGCTCGGAGGGTGGCTTCGGCCTATGGTTGGGTGACAATAGTGATATTCTCGATGGTAAAATGAGCACATCCATTATATTCTAATAGCTATTGTATCATGTTCTTTCATATATTGTACTTATTGTATTCCACCTTCTTCTTTCCTCATATATACATACATATTCCAAACTAGTTTTCCCCGGGGGGGTTTTATCCAGGGTCATGTTGACCAAAAATACCTGGGTCTACAAATGCATGTATTAGTCTCTTAGATCTGTTTCATTTTCAGTAGTAAATGATGTTTAGGTGTGTTATGTTTATTTTGAGATGCATGTACTAATTTCTGGTGACAAAAACGACATGCTAGAGCACCCAAAATTGATAACATAACTGTAACAAATCAGCAAGAAACATTTGGACTGTTTGTTGTTATAAAACAGAAGAAAATACATTACCGGATAGTTGAAACTTAGAACCTTTCTTTGGTCAAAGACAAGCCAAGAAGGCAAGCTGATAGGACCTGTATTTTTCACAGTGGTTACCTCTTTGGTTTCCTTTCTCAGCCTTGGGAAACTGAGGAGTGCTAACAATTACATCAAGGTTCTAAGAACTGATAGAGAAGGAGAATATATTTCAAGAGAATTTCAGAAATTTTGTAAAGTTTGCGGCATCTACAATCAATTCATTGCGTTGTATACACCATGACAAAATGGTCTCATAGAGAGAAAGAACAGGACCATCATGAAAATGGTGCACAGTATGTTGGAAACCAAACATTTGTCAAATGATTATTGGGATGAAGAAGTAGCAGCTACAGTATATATCATGAACAGATGTCCAACCAAAAGCGTGAAGAATAGAGTTCCTCAAGAATCATGGACAGGTATGAAGCATAATGTGGCACACTTAAAATTTTTTGGTTGTGTCACATATGCACATGTTCCAGATGAGCTGAGAAAGAAGCTAGACAACATAGGACAAAAATGTATATTTGTTGGGTATTATGAAGATACAAAAGCATACAAGTTGTATGATCATATTGCAAGGAAATTCATAATCAGTCGTGATGTTTAGTTCGTGGAGAATGAAGCATGGGATGGGAGTGTAGAAAAGAAAGTCATAATTTTTATGGTATTGGGCATGATGACACAGAAAAAGAGGTGGTTCAAACACCATGTACAAGTCATTGCACAGTTCCTTCTACAACTATGACGCAAATCCTATCACAAACAACCCCAGTAAGAGAAGAAGGTTCACAGTCTACACCTATAGCGCAACAAACTCCAGCAAGTAGTCCAAGTAGTTCTACATCTCCAGATCCAACATTAGCAATTTTGTTACAAAGAAAAACAAGAAGTCTGCAAGACATCTATAATGAGGACACAACAAATTCATTTTTATTTTTTTCTCAGTTTTCACAAATAGATGATCCATTAACTTGTGAAGAATTTGTCAAAGATGATGTATGGACACAAGCCATGGATGAAGAAATCATATGCATAGAGAACAATCAAACATGGAAGTTGGTACAAGTACATGAAGACAAGGATGTGATAATCATCAAGTGGATTAATAAAACCAAGAAAGATGCAGATGGAAATGTGCAGAAGCATAAAGCAAGGTTAGTAGCAAGAGGTTTTAGACAACAACCTGGAATAGATTTCAATGAAACATTTGTGCAAGTTTCGTGCATGGACACAGTCAGAACTGTGTTATCCATTGTCTCGCAGAACATATGAATTGTTCACCAAATGGATGTAAAGTCATCATTTTTTAATGGAAATTTATAAGAAGAAGTGTATGTGTAACAACCACAAGGCTATGAGGTTCCAGGACAAGAACAAAAAGTGTACATATTGAAGAAGGAATTGTATGGGTTAAAGAAAGCTCCTAGAGATTGGTACAGTCACATAGATTCCTATCTCACACAGAATGGATTTCAAAGAACTGAATGTGATCCAGCATTGTACATCAAAGAAAATCAACAAGGTAACATGTTAATTGTTTGCTTATATGTAGATGATTTTATTTTTACATGTTATTTTGGCATAGAAGAATTTAAGTCAGTCATGAAGGATGAATTTGAAATGACTAATTTGGGGCTTATGAGATATTTTTTGGGTATTGAAGTTCACCAGTTCAAAACTGTATATTTATCTCACAATCTAAGTATGTGCATCAAATCTTGAAAAGATTCAATATGATAAATTCCAAAGCATCCCCAACATCTGTCATAACAAGATTGAAATTAAGCAAGGAATATGAAGGGTCCAAGGTAGATCCCACACTGTTTAAAAGATTGGTAGGAAGTCTTATGTATTTAACAGCAACAAGACCTAATATTATGTATGGAGTGAGCCTGATTTCAAGGTTCATGGAAAATCCAAAAGAATCACATTGGAAAGCGGGTAAGAGAATTTTGAGATATGTGAATGGAACAAAAGATTTTGGCATTATGTATTATACTTCAGAAGATTTCAAAATTATTGGATACACTGACAGTGATTGTGGAGGCAGCATAGATGACAAGAAAAGTACCTATGGGTACACATTTCATTTTGGAATAGGTATGGTGTCATGGGAATCAAGGAAGCAACCCATAGTGAATCTCTCTTCAGTAGAAGAAGAGTACTTTGCAGCTACAAGCGTAGCTTGTCAAGCATTTTTGATGAGAAGAATGTTAAAATATTTGTTGGAGGAACAACAGGAACAAACTACAATATTTTGTGACAACAATTCAGCCATCATGTTATCAAAGAATCATGTGTTTCACAAGAAAACCAAGCATATTGATACAAGGTATCATTTTATCATAGAATTGGTGAGTAACAAAGAGATATGTTTAAATTTTTGTAGGTCAAAATAAAAAGTCACGTATATTTTTACAAAAGATTTAGCAAGAGATGCATTTCAGCATATGCGCAGTAGTCTCGGAATCTGTGCAGTAACAAATGTGTGACAGTATATGTCAATTCAAATTTTTTATGTAATTTTTTGTAATCCCACCTACTTATAATTAAGGGGGAGTGTTGGAAATAGTAATTACAAGTCAGTGAGATTTACGTCTCCACCGATTTGTTAGTCAGTTGGTTTTTCAGTCTAAAACTACATTTCATTAGTTTACACTTGTGTTTACGTGAAATTAGTCTTTGTCAGTCGGAAATCAGGGGAGTTATTAAATGGACCTGAACTTAATCTTTCTCGAGTCTAGTTAAGTAGATAGAGGTCAGTTGAATTTATTGTCATCTTTAATGTTGAGTCAATTTTACTTCTATAGGAAGTCTCAGTTTATTCTTTATAAGTCTTAGTATGTAGGAATTCAATAGACACAGAATAGACATAGAAAAGAGAAGCAGCAGCACCTGAAGGTAGTCGAAGAAGTCTGAGAGCACAAGCTCTATGTGTGTGGTTGTAAGTTGCAGAAGTCCAAGAAGTCATTAGAGTCGAATCTCAACTCATTATTGTATTTTGTATTAGTGCACAACACTGAAATTTAATATATATCAATTATTTTGAGTGTTTTCATACTGACATGTATTTCTGAGTTTATATTCTAAGTATAGCACTGTGTTTGTTTCTATGTCACAAAATAGTTCATTAAGTGTTTTTCACAATGCACAGTAAATCGTGTAGTCTGTGAAATGCGCAGTAAGTCCTGTGAGTTCAGCCATGAAGTTTTGTGGCGCGTGGTATTTTCAATTGCGCTACGCAGAATCTGTCTGGATGTAGATCCGAGATTATTATTACCCTATTATACCTTTCCTTCGGTTAAAAACATCTTAGCACATTCCCTAGAATCGATGGTTATTCGAAGAAATTTCCTTATACAAAAATTGCTCGTGCTACCATGTGAGAGCACTCTTCCGAAAACCCATCCCAACCAGCATTACCTTAAAGAATTAATTAAGAAATAATTAAGTTTGTTAACTTTCCTCGTGAACCTACTTTTTAAATATTTTAATTTAACACCACGAATAATTTGATTATAAGAGGTTTTATTAGCCCAAACTCAAACGCCAAGACTTTTCCATTTACTAAGCATGAGACAACATGATTCCTGATATTGAATCAAGAATATTCCCTCGAGGAATATACATCGGATGGTATAATTACCTTAGCATCTTTCGATGATGACCTCTCGATAGCATTCATCTGATGGCATTCTTTTGATAGCTCCTTTCTGACAACTCTTTCCCGAAAACATTGATTGGAAATCTATTTTCCAAAGTAATCCTTCCAATGGAATTCTTTTGATATCTCCTCTTCAATGACACTGTTTGGAGAGACCTCTTCCGAAGTAATCTCTCTAATATCATTTCTCTGAAAACATTAGTCTGATAGCACGAGCTCGAGCGCTTCCCTCCAAAATCATTAATGGATTTGTACTTTCTCCACCTGCTATAGGTTGGAGCACATTTGCATTCATTGCAAAGATAACAGTCAAAGATTAAACACTTAAAACCTAATTCGAAACCCTTATTTCTTATTTTTCAAAAAAATTAAAAGTTCAAAATGAGTACTTTAGAACCAATTGTCAAGCTAACCTAGATTTACAATGTGAATCAGTAAAGATACCAAGTATGTGCATAATCTATTTAGAGGTTGTTTTCTTTCAATTATAATGCTCTAATAATCCTATTGTGATTTTCTATTGTATAGAAATGCAATATAACACAATGTCGTGAGATCATACCAGAAGAGGTAAAATACCCCCAACAAATATACCTGCACCTGTAAAAAGCATCGATGATATGTTGTTTTCTCATAGGAATTATTTCAACAAGCTAAAGTATTGTCCAATATGGGATGAAATATACAAGATTTTTAACACACAATATTTCCCTATGGAGGACAATGACATAGCAGTGTATCGTAACATCAGAAGGAATGGGATATATGCCTTGGTTTCTCATCCAATGTTCTTTCCCTACAATGATGTCATGAGATGGGTGTTCTTCCATTGGGATGTTGATATGGCCATTGTTGTTAATGAGATAAGAGCTTTGATAGCCTCTTTGAATCTGGATGGCATCCACACTATCTACCACCTCCAAAAACCCAATGTGTCCTTGGACAAGTCATTCCTGAAGAAATTTGGAGAAGACCACCCTGACTTTACAAAATTAGTGGATGATTGGTGAGGTGAAGAAAGGGAATTTGTATAGAAAGACATCCAATGAGTCCTGATACATTACCTGAAGAAACCCTATCAACCATTGGCATCATTGATATGTAGATTGTACGACAAGGATATTTGTACACATTTCCAGATGGAATGGACACCAATGGCATATTGCATGGCTAAGGTGGGGCATATCTTCAACTAGCCCCAAATCCTCACATTCAACATTTTCAAAAATGATAGAAAAGGTCTAGGGTTGAAGAAGTTAGGTTTTTATATGTATTCCTATCTAATAGATGTTATTTGTTCTTCAATACTTTTTCCTACTTTGGGATGGGAGTGGAACCCTATTTTACCACTTGTACATGTATACAGCTAAGAGTTGTGGGATATTAACTAGAAGAAATACCTGTATCATATATGTGAATATTTCCTAGTCCCATTGTTTATTTTTATATTCAACCACCCGCCCCATAGGGTATCTCAAGGAGCCATAGTTTCCCTTAAAGCTATTGATGACTAGTATATGGGAAAATTGTTATAACAAGATTTGCATCACCCGATGCAACTTGCTCAGAAGGCCTTTTTCATTTCCCTCTGCAGACTTGAAGTCCCCTTTTGCACTTCCCAGAGCTAAAAGATCATATTTTTCCACATATATGCACACTACCAGTTAGACAGCATGTGTATACGTAGGTTGCACCACTACATCCCGTGTACATAGAGTTTGGTGATCAAAATTAAAAATTGTGTCGGGTTTCCATGTCATTGTCAGGCTGCTAAATTGTAGCTTTTAAGTGTCCTGAATCACTAAATTGTCAAACCAGGGTTGGTATACTTCGAGTTGATACACAGTATGTGCAGGCAAGCGTCTAGTCTTTATTTGAATGCTATCCTAAGAATAAAACACACACCTATTCTAAGAACTTGAATCCTAGTGACTAACTCGAAACTGAGCATTTCTTATCTAAATCATCAACAGAAAAACAGTCTTGTACCCAAATGCTAAGATTGCTATTTCTATTCAAAAACGCAGTTCTACAAAATCATTCTACCTCTATGTTCAACCATCTACTATCAGCATTTTTGTTTAAGTCATGACACACAAGCTTTAAGTGTCCAACACTAAATTTTACCAACCCTGGTTTGGTAAACTTTGAGTTGATACATAGTATGTGCAGGCAAGCCTCTAGTCTTTATTTGAATGCTATCCTAAGAATAAAACACACCTATTCTAAGAACTTGAATCCTAATGACTAACTCCGAAACTGAGCATTTCTTATCTAAATCATCAACGTAGTGTCAGTCTTGTACCCAAATGCTAAGATTGCTATTTCTATTCAAAACGCAGTTTTCACAAAATCATTCTACCCCTGCAATTCAACCATCTACTATCAAAGATTTTTGTTTGCCATGACACACAGAGTACCGCCTTAAACCGGTGATTCATTCTCGAGCATTCAAAACAAATCTTAATGCTATCTATGCCAGAAACAATCTAATGCTATCTACGTGAAAATAAATCTAATGCTATCTATAAGAAAATAAATCTAATGCTATCTAACTGGAAAAAAAAATCTAATGCTATCTACGTGAAAACAAAGTATGATGCCGCTATCTCGGTACCAAAGAGCTCTTCTATTCTAATCAGAATCTATTTTATCCTAAGCACGCAGCAACTAATGCCTAACAAAGCAAAATGCATACTACTATGAGTTAAGTTCGAAAAGAAAGTGAAAATCCAACAATCATATGCATATGCTAAACCCCGCAGGCATCAGTACTGCGTTTAACATTCACCAACATGAAAAGATACAGTCTGGAGATTGATTCTGTTTAGGAATGAATAGCACGATTCTGAAATGTTTAAACTGTAGTGTACGCAAGTATTCACACACTATGATAAATCGAAACTATGATAACCCAAAAGCAAATCCGTAAACGCTAAGTTACTTCCAAATGCAAACCATACGATATTAAAGCAAACTAAACAATAACAACACACACACTAAACTAAATCTATTACAAGTGAAACAGCGGCTTGCACCATCTTGGCGGGCCCAAATCCAAACGGTAATAACGCCGGTGGAAAACTTAATTTGTTTACTAAATCATATGATGTAGATATAGTGTAACTCTAAGCTCCATTAACTCATTAAAAACAATCTTCAAATCACATGACAACATATAAGCAACAACAGCTTATATTAAAACATAGGTTCATCACATAATCCGATAACAGTAGTAAAATAGCAACAATAATGGTAGTCGTAGTAACCCGTTCTCAGCAATGAACACGGGTTTATATCCAATCCTATCGTTTGTAAATGCCTATACAAAGAAAAAGCTAACGGATCTCCCATCCGAGAATAATCTACAATAAAAATCCGAACGTATTTCACATCTTCGTGACGCGTAGTGTCACGAAGTTGTGAACACTAAAGAATAATCGATCCAGTTGGTCATTACTCTCGAGCACTCGTAGCAACGTCTACCGGGTTTAGAACTCGGCGCATTCTCCTTCGAACCATAACGATGTCATGATGCCTCGATTAATCGCCCAATCGGTACCGCCACGGGTATGAAGTTGGAATTGCACGGGTGTCCTTTTCCAAGAATAGCAATGGTACCCACCCAAGCAGATATTAGTCCAATTATCAATTTAAAGTATTAAAAATGCATAATAATAACTGAATTTCAAAGATACCTTAGGAGACCCCTTTGAATGGTAAGGATGTTGATTGTATCGTGAGGTCAAAAGGGTGTACCCGCATATAGTTGGAGGTCAATGTATGTAGTATAAAGAACATGGTCAAAACCGGGGACCAACATACCTCCACACTGAAGTTCCTGGCTGTCCTCATGCAACAAAAAGATCAAAAACTTGGTAACCATCACAGGGTTGCAGCAGCTACAACCAACATCTGTAGCCTCTCATGCTTCTTAAGATTCCTAATTTCTTTCTTAAGAACCCTGTTAATGATGACATGCTTTTTAGCAACCCTTTGAAGCTGCCTGCCCCCTTTTGACAATATCTTGCTCCTTCTGCTTTATCCTTCTGACTTTTGACAAAAGGTGGGTCACCCGAGCTTCCGAGTTCGCTTCGCTTTGACATGCCCGGCCCAGCACGGTACTTGCGTAATTTCTCCTTTAGTCTACTATTCCTGCCTTCTAACTTCGTCACCAGTGGCATCAAGGTTCGGGTTGGAGGAGAGTTGGCAGTTAGTTTCAATTGTCTGGTCTTGGACTGGCTGTGGTGAGGGGATAGATGCATGTGTGAGTTCCTCAGGACTTTGAACAAGGGTATGAAATTGACGAGCAGATGGTCCGAATCACATCCTAGGAGTAACCGATCTTGAGTGCGCCATAGGTATCGTGGGCTTGGATCAAGTTATGATCGGGCTGAGTTCTCGATCATCAATTATCCGAATGTACTGACCGAAAGTGTAGAAGTATAAATTGGCCAAGTCCATCTAAGTGTTAGCTTAGTTCAGGTCCGTGAGTGGGTTTTTAGGCAATTGAATGAGGTACCAGTTCTGGGCTTAATTCATCTTGCATAATTTTCTTAGGTGTGGAGGCATGCTGCTTGGTCCTTCGATTTTTCCAGATGAGCCGAGACAATGTCCATGTCATCTCTGATGGCTCCTGGCCTCGTACAATTGTTTTCCCATTCTTTCCCCGTAGCGCTTAGGGATTGAATCATCCATCCTTGTCGATACACTTTTGCATTTCTCTTTGGGTTCCTCCTCGGCTGATCAATTGGCTCAATTAGCCCCTCCACGCTACGATAAGCACATTCTGCGTCGGGGAAGGACTAAATGTGAATGTCCACTTCGGTCGTGGTATCGCCCATACTTTCTATATTGGTTTCGGGACCGCCATGAGTTTGAGGTCCGGCCCGTGGTTTTCGAGAAATAGGGTCTTAACCTTTCATATCTTGGGGGTGGGCTTTTTAGGTGGGGAAATAGGGTTCACCTTCTTAGCTTTCGACTGGTCCTCGGTTTGTGGTTTTTGCAGCAGAGAGGTCCCAAGACTCTTGTTTTTTGACAATGCACATGTAATTAAAATCTGGATTCGTCGGCGAAATAGGTTCCCCTAAATTACCTTCAAATTCCTTGAACTTCTTGCTCACCATCCCTTTCAAACTTTTTAGCAGAAAAAAATGGTACGTTCAACAAAATACCTGTGAAGTGCAGCGCCGCTGCGATTGCGGAAAGAGAATGGTGTACGCCCTCAGATGTTAAATAGCTACCAAGGATGATCGAATCGCTTCACCGTGGTCTAAACCAAGCCCGAGACGCCTTTCGGCCCATTTCGTTCCGACATCAGTTTTAACAATTGGAATGAGCTCTATCACACGGTTAGCCTCATCCGTCTTCCGCCTATGGTGGCAACTCAACCGGCCGCGATAAACCTTCGAATCAACTCAACTACCACCTTGGCGGTCTCTCCATTGAAATGCAACGCGAATTGAAGGGTAATGGCATCATTGTATCCATTAACCTTTCTCAGGAATGGTTCCCATACGGCTTGCTTGAAAATTTCTCTCGTTTCCTTATATTCCGGGAGGGCTTCGAGGTCAGCGTAGGTTTTTGGTTCATGGCGGTTGGTGACCATAGCTCCTTTTGGCATATAGGAAGGGTCGATCGTTATCAATGGAGGTTGGTTGAGGGCGACAAGAGTGAGGAAAGGGCAAATGCAATATGGAATTTGGTGAAATGAACGATCGGGCGATATGAAAAGATTTGAATCGCTATGGAATCAAATAAGGTGTCGGGTCATGATGGATATCGTACGGGGTGTAGAACAATGATAACCGAGTCAAATCGAAAAAAGTCCCGGTTATGGTGGATGTTCATGGCACGAAATGGTATGGAGTTTTAGTAATTAGGTACCAATCGGAGAAATGATGGAATGTTAAGGGTAGTTAAGCACCATAATTCAAACATTAGTATGCGACTTTAATACAAATAATCGATATATCTTTAAACGACTGAAAATACCTTTTACCATTACCTTCGTTATGCCAAGTTCGGCAGGAAATTATCGCTTGAGGCTAGTCCGATCTCGAAGGCTGCAAACATTATGGTTGCTCGGGTCCTCGTAATGCACCCTCGTAACCGAAGAACTATGCACCGGTACCGACCGGTACCACTGGAATATTCAGACATCTGAGCTATATTACCTCTTTCCATCGATATGCAAGTCTTGCGGTGGAATCATCTTTTGAAGCTAAATCTGGATTTGAAAGCAAGAAAATTATAGCTGCTCTAGTCTTCCTACTGGACCTATAACTGATAAACTCAGTACTGGTACTAACTGGTACCACTAAAATATTCAGAAATCTGCAGAAAACTCGAACAAATAAAACCATTCTGAAAAGAAAATTCCCTGTGTATGACAGCAGAGTAGTTTATGATGACCCTTGGACCTGATTCTTGTTCTGTTCTGAGAAGAATCAGCTGAAAACATGTCTTCAAATAGCTTCAAAGCTTCACTCCTGGTACAAGTCTGAATGTGAATAGATGTGTCAAGTCGAACATAACGTAAATCATCGGATTAATGCTCATTAATGAATGTTGCTTAACCGATATGATGACCCACCAGGATGTCAATGGGCATCAAGGTACCTACAAGACATCCTAAATAGGTACGAATAGAGGTGCCGTCGAAGCCACCAGATCCATCACCAAGAGACATTGATGTATTCCCATGGTCGTTAGCAAGGACATCCGCCATTAAGGCATGCAGATTCCAAGGTGTCAATAACCTCTAAGTCTCAAGCCCGGATAATGTGCCGATGTCGATGGAGTGAGATTCGTTGAAAGGTGGATCCAACGCATTCCACATCATCCAACATGAGTGCAAGATAAAAAATTGCGCATAGTTTTTAGACAAGAACACTAAGCTGTGGATTTCATGAGCCCAAGCTAGTTCATGCACATTGCTTCCTCACATTTAGAGGAAAGTCCGAGGAACGACAAAGAAGACTCAAGGGGTTTTCTTTCTCCCATAATAATTCACCAACCGGTAAAGCAATAATCCTTCCTCGATAAATGCCCCTTCATATTTAATGAGCAAACGAAGGGAGAAAAAAAGCTCGAATGTACCTGGTGAAAACAAGTTAGCCATACGATAAGAAATTTCATGAAATAAACAATCTTACCTTCTTAATCATAGAATTCAGTCAAGACTCATTCTTACCGGGCCTGTAAAACTGAAAAAAATGTCAACACATTCAAGAGAAAGAAGAAAACAAATGTTTTTTTTTTTTTTTTTGCTTTTTATATTATTTGATTTTTTTCAAAACCCACTATTTACAAAGTTTTAAACAAGATGCATGATCATAAGTTAGAGGAGGACTCTCTCCTACTATCTTCGCTTTGTTATTTAGCCACTTCTTGTAAGGAAATCGCCTTTTGACAAAGGCTTGTTGTACACTTTCAATCGGGGTCCATTCACTACAAAGGAGTTCGGGAATCGTTTATGGTTTTAATCTTAACGGCAATCAAGTATCGAAAACGCCTTTACTGTAAGGTCCCAAACTACCGCCGTAGTTTTCCTTTGGAAAGTCTTGTATTTGGAATCGAAGAGTATTGCCCAATCCCCTGGTTGGAAAATGCTTTTTCTTGATGTACTTATCATGCCACTTGCTATAAGCATGGCACAAGGATAGTTCTTTAATTAGCATCCTGCCTCATTTCTCCCATTTCGTTAAGTTGCATGACCCTCTGCTTCTGTGGCTTCACCCAAATCCAACCCCAATTCTGCCGCTAGTCGAATGTATGGATCTGAAATTCTATGGCGCAGAATTTGTTTACCTAATACTAACTCGTAAGGAGTGTAACCAGTGGTATTCCTCCGTAGTCCCAAGATGTCTACAAAGCTTCTGGAAGTCTATCTGCCTAATCTTTATGATGTAAGTGTATTTTCTTGGTCAGAATAGCTTCTAGGACTTTATTCGTGGATTCCACTTACCCATTGTCTTGTGGATGGTAGGGGAGGACTTACAGTGTTTGATCCCATATCTGCTTGGTGAGTTCTTTTCATCAATTTGGAGGTAAATTCAAGGTCTTTGGTCTCAGGATAATCTCGTGGGACACCAAAGTGGGTAAAGATCTTTTCGTACATAAACTCAATCACTTATTTCTCAGTTTCTTGATATAGGGTTTTTGCCTCTACCCACTTGGTCACAAAATTTGTGCACACCAAGATGTACTTTTTCTTTCCTGACATCTGAGCAATTGGACCACAAAGTCTAATGCCCATTTATCAAATGGTTCACTTACAACTTGTGGCCTTAGTACCCTTGTCTCACAAGTAGTAGCCTTCCCATCCTTTGACAATCGTCAGCCTTCTTACATACGCTTCGCTGTATCTTTGAACAAGGTCGGCCAATAGTATCCCCGGATTGCAAAACTTTTGTATGCCGCTCTTGTCGAGAAATGTCCTCCGTGATGGCTCCATCATGATAGGGCCCGAAGATATCAGGGATTTCTTCTTCCCGGACACATCTCCTAATCATGTCAGGACTTGTATATAAGAGATTACTTCCCACCCAAGAATAGTAAGCACTCGTTGGATAATTCTTTCCTTTGTGGAGGCGATAAGCGGGCTGGTAGTCTTCCCCAGGATAGATAATTTGTCGTGTCTGCAAACCAAGGGGTCTTTGTAGCTACTGCAAATAGGTGTTTATCGGGGAAGTCATCGTTCACTCGAGTACCGGTACTACCTTGGGGAATACAAGAAAGAAAACCTGCAACTACATTCTCTTTCCCTGGCCGATCTACTATGGTGATGTTGAATTATTGAAGCAGTAAAGCCATCGGGTGATTCTACCAAAGAGGTGATTTTCTAATAGTTTACCATCAAGAACTGGATTGCGTGAGTGGTTGTGTACAAACACCATATCCAAAGGATAGTAGTGGCTTAAATTTGATGGAATGAACTACTCGCTAAAATTCTTTTCTCTCATATCGTAGTTCAATTCGTGGGGGTCAAGTTCTTGCCGGTAAAGTAGATTGCATAATTATATTGGTTCTCCTTTTTCCCAAGCACTCCTAAAGCAGTGTCTGAGGAATCATTTGAGATGTGAAAAGGAAGGGACCAATTTACCCCTCTAAGGACAAAAAGCCATGGACGCTTTGCTTTAATCCCTCAAGCTAAGACCGACAATGATCATCCCAATCGTATCTCCAGATCCTTTGTCAGCTAAACATGGGGTTGGCTATTTTTTTGAAGTTTTCAATAAATCGTCGTTAATAGCCAGCATGTCCCAAAATTTTTCTCACATCTTTCTGGGTTTTTTTTTGGAGAGGGAAGATTAATCATCACCTCAATTTGGTCGGTCTACTTTGATTCCATCTACAGACAAATGGTGACCCAACACAATCCCTTCACTAAAAGCATTTTGTATTTTTCATGGTCAGAGGGATAGATTTGATTCTGGCAGCGGATCAGGACTTTCTCCAAGTTACTCAAGGCTTCTTCGGAGGTATTACCGTAGACAAGAAAGTCATCCATGTAAACCTCCACACACCTCATGAATCAAGTCGCCAAAACACCAAGGACAAAATAAATGTTGCAGAGCGCTACATATTCCAAAAGGTAGCACTTTATAACCATAAGTGCCCCAAGGACATGTGAATGTTGTCTTTTCCTCGTCTTCGGCAATTTGAATTTGGTTGTACCACTATATCCATCCAGGAAAGAAAATATCTCTTGCCAGCCAAGGTGATCCAAAACCTGTCTATGAAGGCAGAGGAAATAGTCTTCGTGGTTGCTTGTTCAAATTCCTAAAGTCTGGCTACGCACATCTCCACTTTCCGCACTTTGGTACCACCACAAGAAGCGCAAACCGCATCATCGCCGAATTGATAGATGAATCCAATTGAAAGCAATTTCAATTCTTTTCTTTACAAAGTCTTTCTTAAATTGGATTCATAGCGCCTGTGGGTCGCTCTCATCAGTCATCCCTGGTTGGATGTAGATGGTGAATGCAAAAGTCAGGGTGGATCTCTCTTCATGTCAGTATTCCTGGGCAAAAGCCTCTGACTGTTTTTTCAAAAGTTTTGCCAATTGTTCCGGTTGACTGGTACTCAATTCAGAATTGATGTACGACATTCCACGGGACTGAAGTTTCATCAATGGTATGCGGCCCTGAGTGTTCATAAACGGTGAAAACCACGGATGGTGAAAGTGAAGAAAATAAATCACTTCGTTCTTGAAAATCTTCAAGAATCCGACTATACCGCGTAGTCTCAGGAAACTCAACATTTTCGTTACGTAGTTGAACCTAATTTAAAATACATATTCTAGGTTCTCGCAGCGTATTTTGATTCATCAACAGAGAATAAGGTTCCTCATCCTCATTCTCAAAAAAGGGACTGTGTTAACCAAAGACAATTTCTCAGAATGTGCCTGTGTGGAAACAATGAAGTCAGAAGAAATGCCATTTGAAATAAATATGTTTCACCGCGACATCCTATGAAAGCATTTGTTGTGGCCAGCCAGGGTCTCCTTAGAATGATTGGATGGCCTTTAGGGTCCTGGAATGAATAATCATGAAATCAACAGATACTCCCACGAGGCTAAAGTCACAAGGATGTCATCAAGAACCCAACAGGTTTTATAGTGGTCTCACCGCCAGTGTCTAGGAGTAGGGCCAAAAAATTGGTCTAATTGCAAATGCCCAATTATTTTGCCGGGTCATGATATTAATGGTCAAGACTGCAACCACCAAAGTAGCTGCCGGGTTAGATACATTGTTGATTGTTACTGAAACTATTGGGTTTCTTGGGTTGGCATACTTTATGATTTTAGGTGTTTCAGAAATTTAATTTGATAGTTGTCCTACTAGTTGTATTGTGGGTGGATCTTTTTTTGTTTTCGACCTGGTTTCTTGTTGCAGAGTTCTTTGATGGTTTTGCATAGATGACATTCTGATTGCTTGTACTAAAGGAATCTTAACACGCACATTTTTCAGCTCAAATACAATATCAAACTCCATTGATAACCGGTTTTTCAATGAGCACTTCAGAAAAGAGGCTTTGGGAATCAACTGTGTTATGTCAGGTTCGATTCTCTGCTTTTGGAATGATACTATCCCTCATAGGTATTCTCAAGGAGACACCATTTGTGCTCATTCTATGCTCTTTCAATGGATTACCTTTGGGGAGCTGCTTTGTTTTAGGTTGATTTTATTTAAAACTCTTCCAGATCTCAGTTGTACCTCTTGTATAGAAATGGATTTATGGTGTGTTTGATAGTTCCGAAATCAACATTGGCGAAGTGGTAGGGGGTGGTCTATGGTCCGGATTTGGAATGGGCTGAGCTGGCAAAATGGTAGGACGTGGTGGACTCTGAGATTCCGCGCGGGTTTTGTGGAGGGTGGCAAGGAAGGTGGAGTAAAACCAGCAAGAATTGTTGTAGTGGAGGTGGGTAAAACCCGCACAATTGTCGCAAGTTTGAGATAATGCAGTGTATGGATCGAGGCACCTTGCATCAAGATGTCACGTTGGTTATTCCCAAAGTTTGATTTCTCCATCCCTGGTACCAAAGTTGAGCAGGAACATTTTGTGGAGGCCAATTTGGCCAGCTCCATTGTTGTTGTTGTGTTGCCGAGAGAAGGGTGGATAAGAGTCGAAGGTTGTGGGCTGACTCTGGTATGATTTGCATTCTGATTCCTAGTCAAGGTTTAGTGCGATTGAGTCCCAGAGCTTCTCCTCCCTTTGGAATATTGTTGCATTCCGTAAGGGGATGGACAATTGCTTTTGTGGTCTTCAAGACATTGCATGCATCGTTGTCCAAAGGTATTCTCGAACTGATGGCCCTTTTCTGCATTTGAGTGTAATATGCTTAAGACAGGTTTTCCTTCCAGCTTTCTTTGATCTTCGTATCTAACCGAGAGCCAATGGTTCCTTAACAAGTCCGCTTTGGTTTTCCAAAAGGTTTCCCAATTCAACTTTAGTAACCCCACCAGTTGTAGATGTTTTATTATTTCTGTTGATCGATTCTCTCACACTCTTTGTATCTTTCCCTTTACTTCTTGAATAATTTCTACAAAGTTCACAAATTGCCTTCTCAAAGTCAAATGTCTCTCGCACTAGGTCTAGGTATCGATGTATTCTCCAAAACTCCTTTCAAGAAAAAGAGTCTTGATTGCTTCCTCTCCCGGAGATCGTATTTAGATTTTTGAAGGTAAAGATGAATCTTCTAGAAAATCCTCAAGACTTCCTTCATCTTGCTGTTGCATCTTGAAGATGTCATTCAGATTCCTTTAATTTCAAGAAATCCCGTACTTTTTTAAAAATTTTGTCTTCATATCTTCCCAGATCTAATGATGTATTCTCCCAAACTCATGAACCAAATAAAGAATTTAACTGTGGTGGCAGTAATAACTGCTTATGCGCATCTTTGGGAGATAATTATAACCCCTAATGCACGTCTAACCTAAGAGAAAGACATCCGGGTCCCCTACTATGTTTCCGTGCGGCGGAAGGCCAAGGTGGCCGTAGTATGTTTTTTCATAGTGACATTCTCAACTACGTCCAGAATAGGAAACACAAAGGTGGTTACGTGCCACTTGCTCTCTGCTTGTCCTTCCTCTTCATTTTCAATGTGAATTCCCTCATGTATGTTTCCCCTTCGTTCTCCCATGGTGTGCTGATTCCTCAAGAAATGGTGTATACAATCCCGGACTTTTCAGGAGGGTGTGAAATCACACTTTTCTGGATTCTTTTTGTCAGAAGCTTTATCTCCTATTGGTCTTTTAGTCCTATGTCCTCAATGTCACAAACAGAAGCCGCTATCTGTGAAACTACAGAGTTGGGGTTTGTGAGCAGGTGGTGGATTCTCTCTAGGTCAACTGTGTCACCTAAGGCTGGATCATCAAAACTGTGGAGTTTTGATGTATGGTGTTTCCTGGTTGTAGGATTTGTTCTATAGTTTCCTCGGCCAGAATTTCAGTCTCAGCTTTTGCTTTTTTGGTGGAGGTTTCTTCTTCTTTTGGGGTTTTGTATTTTTTATAAATCTACCCTAAAATCTCTATTTCTATGAAATCATTAAAATGAAATGAAAAACTAAGATTGAGTTTCAGTACCAGGAGAACGTATATGCTGGTTTGTCACCCTTTGTTTCACAAATGCCTTTACTATCAACCTCGCTAACACACCAAACCAAGCTAAGTGTATTCTAAAACTAATCAAAACAACTCCGCTCTTCTACCTTTAAACAACACCAAGAACTACCAAAAATGTAAACGTGTCATAAATTGTAGCTTTTAGTGTCCTGAATCACTAAATTATCAAACTGTATTGGTATACTTCTCGAACATACACGCGATGAAGGCAAGCCGCCTAGTCTTTTATTTGAATGTTATCCTAAGAATAAAACACACATCTATTCTAAGAACTTGAATCCTAGTGACTAACTCGAAACTGAGCATTTCCTATGAAATTATAAACAGAGGCAAAATAGTCTAGTACTCAAATGCTAAGATTGCTATTTCTATTCAAAAACGCAGCTTCTAAAATCATTCACTTCTATACCAACCATCTACTATCGCTGATTTTGTTAAGTCATGCGACATCAATGAAAATCGCCAAACCGCATTCATTCTGAGCAACCAAAACAAATCTAATGCTATCTACAGAAACGCAAATCTAATACATTCTATAGAAAATCAAGTCTAATGCTATCTACAGAAAATAAAATCTAATGCTATCTATAAGAAAATAAATCTAATGTTAATTCGCCAAAGAAAATAAATTTAATGCCATCTACAGAAAACAAAGTATGATGTCATATCGTACCAGAGCTCCTTCTATTCTAATCAGAATCCATATTCATCCTGGGTTAATGTTTAAAGCAACTAATACCGCTCAACAAAGCAAAATGCATACTACTCCGAGTTAAGTTCTAAAAGAAAGTGAAAATCCAAACAATCATATGCATGCGTAATGCGTCCCCTGTGCATCAAAGAGATCAAGATTTAACATTCACCAACATGAAAAGATACAGTCTGGAAATCAAGTCTGTTAAGGAATGAATAGCTAACGATTCTCGGAATATTTAAACTCGGTAGGTGTACGCAGTTATCTGCTAATAATTCATGATAAATCAAAACTATGATAACCCAAAAGCAAATCTGCAAACGCCAAGTTACTTCCAAATGCAAACCATACGATATTAAAGCAAATTAAACTACAACAGCACACACTAAACTAAATCTATTGTAAATGAAACAGCCGTTTGCACCACCTTGGCGGGCCCAACCAAACGGGCACAACGCCGGGAAACGACTAGAGCCGACTAAATCATATGATGCATATACAGTGTAACTCTAAGCTCCATTAACTCATTAAAAACAATCTTCAGATCACATGACAGCCAACATAATGCCAATGCTAGCTTATATTAAACATAGGTTCACGGCATAATCCCCCAATAACAATAGTGATAGCAACAACAATGTAGTCGTAGTAACCTGTTCTCAGCAATGAACATGGGTTTATATCCAATCCTATTGTTTGTAACAGTATAGACAAAGAAAACATAAAACAAAGGATCCCTGATCCGAGAATAATTCAGTAATAAAACTGAAAACGTGTTTCACAACTTCGTGACATGTGGTGTCACGAAGTGTGAACACTAAAGAATAATCGATCAGTTGGTCATTATACTGAAATTGCGGGCAACGGCTCCAACCGTTTGTGAACCTCTGCTATCTCCTTCTTCGAACCATAACGCATGTCATGATGCCTCGATTTCGAACTGCTCCACTAGTACCACTACGGTGCGAGTTGGTACCTGCTACCGACATCCTGTTCCAAAAAAATAGAAGTGGTACTCACCAAGTGATATTAGTCCAATGGTCAATTTAGTATTAAAATGCATAATAATAACTTGAATTTCAGAGATACCTTAGGTGACCCCTTTGAATGGTAAAGGGATGTTGATTATATCAAAAGGAGGTCAAAAAGGGTGGTACTGGCATATAGTTGGAGGTCAATGGTATGTAGTATGGGAAAAGAACATGGTCAAAACCGGGGACCAACAGTCATGTCATGAGATCCATGATCCTTGACCTTCCATATACTAGAAGCATTATGACTCGGCCCTTCCATTCCATTTGAAGGCTATAAAATGGGCCATATCCAAACCGTGGAAGAGGAGAGAATTCAACTTTTGAGAGAAAAGCCACTTTGGATAAATTGTCACTTATACACTTCTATTGATCATATTTTAATAGAAATATTATTTTCTCGTCCAATTGATATCTTGAAAATATTTGAATTGTTATTCCATGGACGTATTCGTTATGAATGTTAATGGATTATGTTATTGTATGTGCTAACTTTATATATTATCACCATATGCTTGTGTATCTTGGTTGTTGAGGACAAGTTGCAGGTTTAAAGCTTTGAGTTGCATGCTCAACGATGGTCTTCATCGAACGTCCAGATGAGGTAGGCTCTTTATCTTGTCTTGTTGGCATTTACATTTATATAGAATACTTGGGATTAGAGCTGATTTCTACAGTCATTCTATCTATTTTGGTTTACCCCATGCCATAGAGTGATTTTCCTCGTAACATAATTGGCGACCATACAGGGGATTGAATCTTCTATTTTGGGGTTTGGAGTGTTTTTCTCCTTTGATTTCTCTCTGGTAACCTAAGTTTTCTTTTTGCACGATTTCTTGACAACCTATTTTTACTTTGTATCTAAGTTTCTTGGCCTTTTAATTTTCCTAGCATTGTGTTAATACATATACGTGGTTTTTCCCTTGACAGATGCGTACATAAGTGAGTTGTCCTTCTATAGGGCATGTACATATGCGGTTTTTTCCTAAACAGATGTGTACATCAACTTTTTGAGCTTGTTTGCTAATTTTGGTGTTTGTTGGGTGAGTTTTGATGGTTGTTGAGTCTTCTTGGGTCTCTGCCCTAATTGTTGAGTGCTTACAAAGTGATAGGAAACTTATTTATGGTTGAATTTTTGAACGATTTTTCTTTCTCATCATTTTTTTCATTGGTTGTCCTTGCATCTTGGTTTGAGTGTTTGCTTCTTGGTATCCTGCTTGGCTTGTCCTTTTTCTTGCAGTAGGGTCTCTATATAAAGTTGTTATTCATTCCTTGCATTTTCATTCCTTTATATTGAAAATACAAAAATATACATTTTGAATTTTGGCATTTTCTCTTTTGGTTGTTTAGTGTTGATCTTGATACATAGGAAAGATTGCATCTTAGTGAAATTGCAAGGTTGAATTGAAATTTGCATTTAGAAAATCTTATCATCTTTTGAGAATTGAAGATTGGGAATTATCTTTATGTTCATTTTCATTTCTTTAATATGTTGGGTCATAACATCATCAGTTTCATGACCACATCTTTTGAGTAAACAAAGCCATTAAAAGTAACCCTGATAAATTTAAAAATTGATTTGAATCGATTTTGTTTTTCAGGGTACACAAACAAGCTTAGGATATAGGGCCTTGGAATAGGATTTTGTGAGTAAACTTCTCCAAGGCTATGAAAATCAACATATGTGTCTGACTAGGGAGTGGTGAAATCCATTGTGTAATTAGTGACGTCAGAACTCTCCACTCACACTGGAGTTAAGCACGAGATCGCACGAAGTTGGTTGCAGAGATATCCCTCTAATACCTTCCTAGTGTCAGACATATTCCTGGGGATCTATTTGTATTTGGGGGTCTTGCTAGTACCTTTACCTCCCTGAGAAGCGGTGCTTTTAATATTTCAAGCTTTGTTACCCTGCCCATACGGTGGACCTGACTTATGATTGTTCGCATGTGCATTGGTTATATCATGGTGGGTTTAGTTTCTGGACATAGGTAGCCACATAGGTTATGTTAGCACTAAAATTCACACTTTGACTGCTAAAGTGTAAGATCAACACCCATCAGGATGTTAAAGATATTTTTTTTATGATAAGGTGGAAAATGGAATAAAACTCGGGAAAATAATGTCAATCACAACTCACTCCATACAATGTGCACTAGCAAATAAGGCTCTGAGTAACTTAGATCGATATTTAAGAAGTAAAGTGGATAGGTGGAATATTGAATAATAAAGATGAAGTATGTCTACCATCTGTTAATGTTTTATGACATTATTATAGTTCTTTGCATTTCAATAGATAAGAGCATCATAAGAACAAGATCATTGAGAAATACACATTCACAAGAGACACAGCATTTATCCTGGGAAACCCTCTA